>JBAMJV010001077.1:0-47500 GCA_037951105.1 Echinarachnius parma | reverse complement strand
AATATTGTTCTATCATCAAGGAGATTTCATGTTCTTCATGGACAATTTATGAAAAGTCTAAAATACTTGGATTTTTGCTTTTGAATATATTTTATTCAAAGGTTACAAACGGCTTTCCATACCTTGTAAGTCCAACTTAGAGTTAAGTTCAACTTAGCATCTTTCTGAAATACCCCCAGCACTTCTATATTGCGCCATCTATCTAGTCAAACTATTCCGAGGCGCACGATTCTCTCCAGGACAAACGATTAATAAGGGGTGTTGCTGGTCCAGAAAGTTATTGATAGGATAAATTAAATAAAAGATGTCTTCAGTTTAGAGCAGAATATGTCAGCAGTAGGGGAGGCGGGAATGTTTAAAGGTAACATTTTCCATAGTATTGGTGCTGTAAATGAAAATGTTCTGTCTCCACACTAAGTTTTGGTTCTTGGACATTCTGTTGGCAATATAATGATGAACGTCAATTTCTGGACGGTGTATACTTTCACAACAGGTTCTGAATGTAAGATGATGCATAATGTTGTATCCACTCTCGAAGACTGAGGTCAAACTCGTTCATTTCACGTGTTAGCGCTGTAAGAAAACCCCTTATGAGAGAACCACTAGAGTTCCAAGTAAGTTTTGAGGATTTGGACGATGTTACTAGATCCCTTTCAACGTTTAACTAACAGGGGCGGTTGCATGGTGGTCATTTGAGTGGTCATTTGAGTATGTTATTGTATGAGACCGCGCCCTCCCTACCCACTCCTCCAACCCCCGCTCCACTCCCAGCTAGGCCACCAGGCACGGGGGAAATGATCCTGCTTGCGATGATGATCATTATCGCAAAACTAAAGAAAGACAAAGAAAGAAAGAAAGAAAGAAACAAACAAACACGAACACACGACCAAAGTAACAAATATACGAACAAACAAACATAAGTCCCGATGACCTCCGTTTGCTGTATCAATGTTGCGTCGCGTGACACAATCATATACGTTTTATTACTTAATTAGTTATAAAAAGAAGGAAGGACACATTGTTAATGCATGGTGGGAAACTATATTACAACACCTGTGCAAAAATATGTTTGTTCCGGGCTGCCCCCCCCCCCCCCCCTCTTGGAAAAATCGGTGACGTAGCAGGCCCGTAGTCAGGGGGGGCGGGGGGGGGGGGGGGGTGCGTTGGTACCGGTCTCGGGTCCTCTTTTTACCGGTCCCAAGTCCACTTTTTATCCATCTAAATCAATGGTCTTTGGCGCACTCCCCATAATTATACTACTTAACCAGTGGTCTCGGCCTGGAACATTTTTTGCGCCGGACGACCCCCCCCCCCCCCCCCCTCCCTTGTATCTCGGCCTCGACATTTTTTGCCGCCGGACCTCTATATTGCTAGACCGGTGCTACCCAAATACCCCTGTTCAGTACTCTTGCTGGTCATCTGGTCGGAAGCAATTATAAACCCGACGCAGTCCCGAAGGATACGACATCAAGTAAAGTGCGATGGATCACGCTATAATACTATAGAGTGATGCATTTTTTTCTGAAGTAAATTTAAACATAGTGAAAATTTACCAACAAATAAATCAAATCAATCAAAATGAGCAAAAACTAAATAAAAAGAACGAAAATATGCCCCAAATAACTCGACCCCTATATAGCTCCCCAACTGGTCGGACGACGCAACGCCACTGGGAAGCCAGGGGGTGCGTACGAACCCCCCTTTTGCCGGTCTCGGGTCCACTTTTTACCGGTCTCGATTCCACTTTTTATCAGTCTCGACTATCTAAACCAATGGTCTCGCCCCCCCCCCCCCCTGATTACACAACTTAACTTGAGGTCTTGCTTGGCCTCGGAATTATTGGCGACGGACACCCCCACCCCCCCCCCCCCCCCCCCTTGAAAAATCCTGGCTACGGGCCTGGGAAGCAGCCTTGTCCCTTGTCCCCGTTTGGTTTAACCCTATACCTATAATGGCTGTACACCGGTAATCAATCTTACCCTGTTTCAGATTCTTCAGAGGTGTGCGCCTAATGTATTATTGAAATTAATGGGGGTTAAACCTTTTCTTGGTACCTATACACGTTATGAAAAAATGATGTCATAGAGCCACTTTTACACGGCAGGTATTACACTTGCCATATATACTATTATTAAAGGTGCACCTGTAAAGTGTCAGATATTGCTCAAAATGACATTTGAGACTTAAATCCTATACCCAAATCATTGTAAGATATGTCCGAATGATGTGTGAAAGTTTCATTGAAAAAGAACACTGCTTTCCTGGTTAACAAAGCGAAAATTTGCGTCAGCTTTTACAACTAATAAGTATGACGTTTATGACCGTTTATAAACGCCCTTGAGCTGAATGATTATCAATGATATTGATAGATATCGTCATACTAAAGGGTCATTTGAAAAAAATCTAACCCTATTTTATTCTTCTCTTACCATAAGCCAAATAACACGGTAGAAGAGAAATGTGGAAGCTCAAATTAATTTGTGTGGAGTTAGACACTTTACAGGTGCACCTTTAAAATGAATGGCCATGAAAAGGTAATCTAGCTATTACGAATTCACTTGTCGTGAAAACACCACTGAGTAGATGTGCAGTGATGACTGTGTCCTCATACGTGTATAGTTACCCCCTTAGGGGGTTACTAATTATTCATAATCATATCATAGTCACACTCAACAACAAAACAAAAAGTGATGAGAAAAACAACTTGCTGCTAACACCCAGCGCCTCATCCGCATACATTTTTCAACAATATTCGGGGGGGGGGGGGGGGGGGGGGAGTTGACTCAGCTTTCATACTCACGGGGTTATCGTCACTGTATAGGTTTGCCACCAAAATTGCGTTAATGTAAATGATACAAAAAGATGATTTGCTTTTAGATACATAAGAGCCAAACATGTAATTATATTATAATGACCACATAAAAGGGGAACAAAGAAAAGCCGCCATTGCACTATAGACAGGTTACCTCTAATATGAACAGGTTCCATGAAGAAGACAAAAATATGTAGGGGATCACTTTGGGTAGTAACTATACATGTATAGAAAAGTGGTCACAGTAAGACAGGATTGACTATACGATCAACAGTCGTCAAAATAGAAATACTTCGTTTAAATAACTTTGTTTTCACGTTTATTATCGCTACCGAATCGATAATGATTAAACTGTGCAAACAATTGGCATATAAACATTGTCCAAATCCTCAAAATCAAATTGGAATTCTAGCGGTTCCCTCATACCTTGTTGTATTCGTATTAACAATAAAAGCATGGGACAGGTTTCGGTTTTTCAAATTTCCCTTTCGTTAAAAAGATATTTACGATTGAAGTGTTCAGATGTTAAATTATCCACTGGACCGTGAAATCCGTGTACAAAATGAGTGCAATGAGTAAGTGAATATCACTTTGCATTTTTTGCTTATTTCTCGGCCATATAACGTCCATTTAACTTGACATTTTCATACAACACCCAGTGGACATATCATATAACAACAATATGCATTGTATCAACCACTCATCACTTTTTGCTGATGTCAACAAAATTACTAGATCCCTTTTTAACTGCTTGTCTAGTCAAACGCTAAACAACCCTACAGAGAGAAGAAAACGTGTCATCAACTTTAGAATGCTTTGTGGCACAGTAATTGATGAATTGCTGGTAAAACAATAAAGGTCTTGGATCCGAGTGCCACCAGACATTAAAGGTATAGTGAAATCCTGGCTTTGATTCAGGTTTATAGCTTTGAATATGTGCCTATATTGATATACCACACTCATTTTTTAAAAGAAATCTTTAAGTTGGGCAAAAAAGGTAAATTGTATGCATTCCATACTCCTAAAAAAGTTATTTATAGCGGAGCGCGCGTGTCGGTACGTGCTCATCGGGTCATGACGTCACATGAGGACCACAACACGGAGTACAAAGTACGAACGTGCATGGTTTACATGCAGAGCCTTTGACTGCTAGTAAAAACAAACTCGTATTTGCTTGGAAATTGAGGCTTAACTGAAAATGCCTAAGAAATGCATTGTAGCAGGATGCAGCAACACATCTGAGTGTGGATCCTCCATGATATAAACTTAAACAAATGTTTGCAAATATTGAAACAAATCGAAATAATATCTCTCTGTCAACGTGAGTAGATGCATTCAGCGTGTACGTCTATGACAATAGAGCACCAAGCTATACTGCGATTGTCCTTATGTGACGTCACATTTTTCTTCGCCCGGACTCAATTTTTTTACGGGGGTTCCTAAAGTGAATTTACAAGTTGATTTTTTTTTACCGGGTTTTCCCACGAGGAAAATATGTTTTTATTAGTAATCTTCATGAAAATCTACCTTAGATACAGTAAACACAATTTTGAGGTAGTTTTCTTGTCTGTAGAGCTTTAATTCTGTACTCTGTTTTTATTTATTAAATAAATTATAAACTTTAATCATGTTCGCTTATCGCCTCTATATACCTCCAACCGTTATAGAATAATTACATTCGTGAAGATATACCAAAGAGGCGTATATAAACTGAATCTGATTATCTCTCTCTATTTTTATTGCAATGTTTGTTTTTTTTAATCACATTCATAAGGGTTCAAACTTCCGGGTGACTAACTAGTGCCCTCTTGCATTAACGGTCGACTTTGCTATTTCAGTGAAAACAGCGTCGAATGAAGAGTCTAGATTAATTTATTCCATTCAAGCGTGGTGGAAATTATAATAACGATTAGTTTTAAGATAAAATACAAGTTTTAATCACTAAACTTCGATTTAACCAAAACATAACTACCCCTTTAATTATGATAGAGGATTCTGCAGTAAGCCATGCTTTATACACCTAATATGGTATGCATGAATTTCGGATTATGACGGGTCCTTGCGGAATTGTGTCACCTGGGAAAATTGGAACAGATTAAATATTATATGAGTGCAACGTTGATCAACCTATAGCTATTATAAAGATGATTTATACTTCGATGGGTTTTTGTTTGTGAAAGAATTCTACATTCTATACGGTATGATGAGGGACTGTCTTCGTGATAACGTATACTAATATCAATCTAGCAATGTGGGTGGGAGCGAGCAGCAATGTGGATCAAGTGCCTTGCTGTTCACACATACTGCATGGGGCATCGATAGGTTTCTAACTCGGCTCCCGTGTCATTGTTTGTCAAATTATTGGGGGGGGGGGGGGGTGGGTGGGGGTGTGCCCTCGTAGCTACGCTACTGGGAGCAGCCAAATCTACGATGGAGGTGGGGGGCAAGTTTCCAGCTGAATATTGTTCACCATGCAGGCGAACGTTTTTTTTTATTTACTCTTCTAATCCATTACTATACTTATATCTTAGGGTTGCAGACAAATACATAAACATACATACGTACATTTCCACAAACAAACAATAAAACCTGTTCCCTACTGAAAACGACTAGCTTGTCAAATCAAATATTTGTATCAATGCTTATTGCTAACGAAACTTTAGACAACGAACGAAAATTCACAAAACAATTCACTTACTCACGAAGTTAATCACCTTGGTCTCGACACTTTGTAATTACAGTTTCTTATAAATTTTGAATGCTTTGATATTAAAACGAACATAAACACATACAAACAAGCAGACAAACAAACAAACAAACAAACAAACACACAAACAAACAAACGAACGAACAAACCAGCAATAAAACAACCTATAAGACACAAACAAAGTTAATCACCTTGGTTCAGACAGAAGACGAAGTTGGTCGAAAAGAGGTCGACTACTTTGTATAATTACACTTTGCATTAACGTTCAATGCATGTAAATTAAAAACAAACACACAAACAGAGAGGCAAACATACATACAATTAAACAAACTCTAACAAACGAAGTTTATCACTTTGGTTCCGACAGAAGACGAAGTTGGCCGAATAGAGGTCGACTTCTTTGTGTAATTACACTTTGCACTCATTTGAAATGGTTGCAAATTAAGACAAAACAAACATGCATACATGCAATAAAACAGTCAAAGATATCCACGAACAAATAAAGTTATCCACATTGCTTCGACAGAAGACGAAGAAGGCCGAATAAATGTCGACTATTTTGTTTACACATTGCATTAATGTTCAATACTTGCAAATTAAGACAACGAACATACAACATTAAAACAAACAGACATGCAGACGAACAAACAATCAAAAACACAAACAAAAACTACAATGAATCAAACTGTAACTAACAATGTTGATCGCCTTGGTCATGACATAAGACGAAGGCCGAATATAGAGGTCGACTATTTTGTAATAACACTTTGGATTCGTTTATAATACTTGCAAAATAAATCAAAACAAACAAACACACATACACTCACTTAAACAAACTGAGAGACGCAGCTAATCACCTTGGTCCCGACAGAAGACGGATAAGGCCGAATGGAGGTCGACTGCTCTGTGTAATTCTATTTTGCATGAATATTATATATATTATGCTTGCACATTAAGACAAAAACAAACAAAAACAAACAAACAAACAAACAAACAGTAAAGAAGTTAATCACCTTGGTCCCGACGGAAGGCGAAGTTGGCCGAATAGAGGTTGACTACTTTGTTTCAACAAACAAACAATCTAACAACAAACATACACAAATGCAATCAAACAATTAAACAAATGAATAAACAACTTATAATCAATCGATACAAAAAACACACACAAAAATGAATAAGCAAAAAAAACACAAACAAACAAACACGCATATAAACAAAGAGTAACGAAGTTAATCACCTTGGTCCCGACAGAAGACGAATAGTCCCGAATGAAGGTCGACGATGATCCGAAGCGTCCCGTTCCGGAAGTTCCGTTCGAGGATTTCCGAGGTGTAGATCCAGCGGTTGGTCAAGAGAGAGATGCCCATGAGCATTAGGACGAGATACGAGCCGAACGAACACAAAAACAAACAAACAAACATACAAATGCACAAGCAAACAAACACACGAACATACATACACAAAATAAGACAACTGAACAAACTATATGATTAAGTTAATCACCTTGGTCCCGACAGAAGACGAATAGTCCCGAATGGAGGTCGACGATGATCCGAAGCGTCCCGTTCCGGAAGTCCCGCTCGAGGACCTCCGAGGTGTAGATCCAGCGGTTGGTGAAGAGCGAGATGCCAATCAGGGCGAGGTACGAGCCGAACGAACACAAAAACAAACAAACAAACAAACAAACAAATAAATGCACAAGCAAACAAACAAACGAACATACATATACACAAAAGTAGACAACTCAACAAACTATATAAGTTAATCACCTTGGTCCCGACAGAAGACGAAGAGTCCCGAATGGAGGTCGACGATGATCCGAAGCGTCCCGTTCCGGAAGTCCCGCTCGAGGATCTCCGAGGTGTAGATCCAGCGGTTGGTGAAGAGAGAGATGCCCATGAGCATCAGGGCGAGGTATGACCCGGCCACCGCCCAAACCGTCAGGGCAATCAACGACGAGTTCTTTACCTTCATATTCGTACCGTCTTTCTTCCCTCTAAACATGGAAATTCTCGTCAGGTTAATGCATGTTACTGCATGATCCCGTATGTTGTGGACTAACTCGGCAATGTTTCTTTTTCAGTATAATATATTTCCCGAGTGAAACCGCTTTAATTTCTTAACCTGATTTCCGCGATCGCTATTAAGAGTAAGGCCACACTTCACAACTTCAATTACATCCAGGCGCAGAAAAATAAGTAGAACAAAATTAATGATGATCAAGACAGTCTAATGTTTTCTTCAAAATTCACTGTGACGGATGTAAAGTTCTCCTTGATTTTACTGTTGGTTCAATTACAATTTATGGATCTTAATTTAATGGCGAAACTAATGGCGTTCCAATTAGAGTCTGCTAAAAAATGATCTCGATGTTAACACGTTGCAATGATTTTAACCATGATTTATAGGAAACATTATCCCACAAAATAATTGTCTTCCATTAAAAACGTATTATAGGTCCTAACCGTACAACAGAGATAGTTGTATTTCCACAAAATTATTCAACCGGTTTCGGTTCCCAATTATCCCGCGATCCTTCGGGTCACAAAACCGTGCTCGAGTCTAAACGATCGCGATACAGGGATGAAGTGATGATAATCACAATTTCATCATTATGGAGCAGCCTATAGGAGCAGCCGATATACTGTGCCCAAACATACCTATTCAATTCCTATTGGATGTTTTGGAGTGTATCGTCTGTTTGCGAGATGCACAAAATTAATGAACAGCGGGAAAAGCGCGCGGAGGTATACTACCAGGCATCACGTGGCTGGATTACGACCGGGCGCCTATCGTATTACAGATTTACAGTACAAAGAGTGTATTGCTGTATGTAACTAACGCCACTATAAAACAAAAACAACAACAATAATCGCATCAAATTTAAAGCCCACTTCTCATGTTTCAAGACACAAGCCCCTTTTCATACCCATCATCGTAGGCTTATATTTCCGTCTCTAACCCGTATCTGTTTTCCTTTAATGGGACGAAAGAAATAATAAACTAATAAATAAGCAGCAGCTGCAAATAAATATAATGTTGTATAAGATGGTCTACTATTTAAAAACATGCTGGTGCCCCGAAGTTCCAACGATGGCAAAGGTAAACGAAAACGAAAATAATGCAGATTATAAATTCCGGATATGTGTACAAAAGTCATGATAAAAACATGCATCGTGTATCCAGGCTGCGTGTATCACGTATCAAATAGCCCACTCATATATACAACTTTGCATGGTATAATAATAGTTTATACACATTCAACATTTTCATAAAGGCAAATGAAGCCTTGCCCCTTATCCCATATTTTTCATTCCAATGCGTGCTTGAACATTCCTCTTGTATTTTGTTTATTGTTGTTTAGAGAGATGATATGGTGTAGCGTAGTCGGACTGATTGGGGGGCACGGGAAATATTGGGTGGGGGGGGGGGGGGGGAGGCACACTTTATATGTATTTCTTAACCATGTTTACCCTAAGGCTTACGTTTCTTCTGTTTTAGTCAAATTATTTCAAGTTCAAGTTGATTTTATTGTCCATAAGGATTGTCCATAAGGAAATTCGTTGCGTTACATGCAATAATCGGAGAAAACAAATTATTTACAACAATACATTTACATAAATCATAAGTATTTTGATAAATTCTTTCAAATAACCATTAGTATGTTCATAAGACAAGGAAGGTGCACACAATGCTATAATGTTTACAAACACCTACACAATTAATATTAATATGTATTTTGATTGTTTTAGTAATTGTGTGTGTCCAAAAAGTCTATCCATAAATCAAATGTTATCATATCATATCATTTTCTATTATTCTACATCAAATATCATTCCATTTCATTTACATGCTCATCAATTCCTGTATAAAATACATGTATAGCATAATTAATATGTTTCACATGAACACATACTCTATACAATTATTTATATAAAAATTATGCAAAATTAAATGTCTAATCTGTATCGCTAATTCGCTATCTATATAATTCAAATTATCAACCATGTTTAAACTCATTTTGTAATATATATTACAAAATAAATATCTTAATTTAGTACAATATAACATAATATTACTTACTCATAAAGCATACAAAAGGATTAGTTAAATTATGCACATAACTCATTATCAAATTAGCAATTATTACAAAATATATTTCATTCATTCCATAAACAGTCTATAAATGTGTAATTAATAATTATTTAGTGTTATAAATTGAATTATTGTATTTACATGAAGTTTATACGATAAACGCAATACATACAATGGCTAATATTGTTAATTTCAAATCAGTGTACATCCTTATTTTATATAAATAATTCTGAATTCTATTCTATTAAATATAATTTTTAAAAAACAAAACAAAACTAAAGAACAAAAACGTTTGCGATATTGAAATTTAAAATTACCCATTTATGTAGAGGGAAATAATATATAAAGTCATAAAAATCGATTAATCAAACAATTTCATAATTTATTTCCTAATTGTAGGCAGTTTACTTGAGATTAATTATAGTAACTATTTAAATTTGATTTAGTACAGGACATTAGCATAATTAATAGTACAACAAACAATGACACCATTTAAAATCTTCATTGGAAGAATATGTACAACTCAAACATTACATACCCTGTAGTTCTGAATGCTTTTGATCGATAATAATTGAAGGAGTATATTAATGTTTAAAATATGTGCTAGATGTGAATTATAATGAGCTCTCGTTTTGTATACATGTTTTTATCCCCCCCCCCCCGTTACATTCACTTATAGTAGGACCCCACTTTGCATTTCGCACTTCAAATTCATTCCCCCATAAATATACCCTCATTATACCCGTTATGTAATTGCCATAGATGCTCACCTTAATTATCAGGAAATCAGTGTGATTTAATGTGTTATTATGAACATTGAAATGGAATGTAGCCAGATAATGTTAATTTATAGTTAGTATTTTGAAGTTAATCAATTGTTTTGAACTCAATGCTGTTTCTATATAGACATAATTTGGATTGTAATATGACTTTCTCAGTGATTCTGAGTAATACGTAATTTTAAGTTTGTTTAACTGATTTAAGATTGTTGTTAGACTATTGTTACACTTTTATGCTGAAATACATGCATGCAGTACTGTCATATACTTTTGTAACCATGTGAAAAAAGAATTTCCATTAATTTGGACAATACAATAAAATCAAATCAAATCAAATCATCATCATCATCATCATCATCCTCATTTTTACCATTACAAGGATCTTTTATATTATTTACTTTATGATGTATTCCTTCCCTATTTTATGTCATTTCATATAGCATGCAGGATCGGGTATTCAGGACGGACAATGGATTGGGAGACAACGTTAGTCATCTCCATTTTCTCGACATCATTTCGGAGATCATCGAGGCGTGAATTTGTCATGAATGCTTAATAGGCCCTTCCTTCATTTTCCCACAGGAGTTTTAAAGGACTGTTATATCAAGATATAGGCTTGCGACCAGTATTATATATATAGCAATGAATATCCTTCGAAATTCAAATCATCTTAATAGGCTTGCGATCATCATTATAGTGATGAACATCCTTCGAAATTCAAATCATCTTTAAAATTAATTAATGATTCCGAGCAAACATTTTACTCTCTGTGTACCAAATTAAAGGATCCTCCTAATCGAATGCTTTAGATAAGTTTACATTTATAGCGTGACCCCCATTCTTGAATATAATCGAATTAATTTTCCATTTTCATTAAAAAAAACACAATAGCATATAGTTTGACAAGTATAATACAAAATAACATTACATAACTACATTGCAAAACCAATTCAAAACAAGAAAACAATCAAAGTACAGATATGAAAAGTGGAAGGATCATCTGAAAGTTACAGAGAACTTAGAAATAGATAATCCTATAGGCAAGGGAATAAATGGTACATTAACAAAAAAATTCAGACTAAACAAGAAAAAAAGAAAAACAAATTACATCAAAAGCAAAGGAAAAAAGGAATTGTCTATATTGTATGCAGCAAATAACAGATCAGCAATACGGTAATTATGCATATATAGCTCCTTTCTAAGCGCAACTCTTCTTCTCATCTTCAATCTCCTGAACCCCACAGTCATGTAGCTCATCCTTTTGTACCATTATTCAAATTTGTACCTCCGATCTCTCACTTCTTTTTTGGCGGTGTCTAATTTTTGTATTGTTTACGTCTTCTCCTATCTTTGTCATGTAAAGTTCTCTCTTGTCCCATTTTGGTCCCTGTTGGCATCCCTTTTTTTCCTATATAGTTCTTTTTTGTAGTATATAGAATGCGTTAATTTAAATATTCATTATTCCTAACTATTATTTTAGGGGTCCACAATTGTACAAGCACTGCTTTTTAGTGGACCCCTCTTGTTTCCAATATGTATAGCTCTATTTTTGTAAATTATTACTATTCATTTGTAATGTTTTGTTGGAAGAATAAATTGAAATTGAAAAAAAAAAATGTGAGTATTGAGACTTAACCCGGCCCGATCCGTTCGAGATTCTGAAATGTCCATATACTGTGTATACAACCCACCCGGTTCCCGTAGTCAAGGGATTTTACGTCAACGATTGGCACTTACATGGTCCTCTTTGTTGTACCCGCAAAATAAAACATAAGATCTTTTTTATCTATCTTAGCAATTGCTTATTTATTTTTAAAAATGAAGAATTTCTTTTAACGATTCCAGGAATTATATTACGTAACATTATACCTGACATCATGATGGTAATGATGAGCCTGATGGAGGTGATAATTAGTTTAGTAATAATTTTTGTACAAATTATCAATTATACAGTACATTAATTTATATTTATCCGTGTTTTCCCCACAATAGACAATTTATGTTGCCCGAATTTAAGCTATGGAACAAATAAAATAAATACATATATATTGCATAACTTAAAATCAAGAAACAAAACATACTTGTATGTTAATCTCAGTTCAGCAAGAGGCCTTTTTATTTGTTTCTATTTCCTATTTTCAGCCTAAAATATAATACTAATAATATGCATAATATTATTATACTCCTGTAAAAGCATTATTGTGGAAAATCACAACGGACATGGAGAACGGCAGATTGCTAATAATAAACACAATCTTCTCCGGAAACATTTAGTATTTTATTTTGTAGGCGAACAAAATGGCGTTTATTTTTCTTCTTTTTCAGAAGAGTAAATAAACAGCTTAAACTGACATAACTCTTCATAGGTATAACTGTGGACATAATAATGTAAATCATTTCAATTTACGAAATCATGAAGATGATTGTCGCTGCAAGAATATAATAATTATCTTGATAAGAAGGAGTCCAAATTCATCAATCAAACTCGAGATTTCATTTCAGGAATCCTAATTGCCTAGAATGAATGATTTACGCCTTTGTATATTTAAATAAGGATTTACGTTCAAACACATACTATACCACGTTCTTTTATATCAATGTTCTTGTAAATGTAATGCGCATTGTCATGTTATACAGTATATATAACAGCGAAAATAAATAAATACATTTCATCTGAAATTAGGGTCTGTGTGAGATTATGAAGAAAAGAGAAAGAATATTTTTGAAAGAGTGCATCCTTTAAGATTAATTGCAGGGGCGAGCGAAGAGGGATTAGCTGCTCCCCAAAGTCATTTCCCCATCACGCGTGACCAGCATCATAGCCCGAATCGAGTTAATACTTCAATAGATTAACACCTTCACTCTTATCTTAAAGGTGGTTCGGCCGGGCTCGTAACTCGGATGCGCGGCGCCATCTTGCGCACGCCTTGCGCGCACGGTGCGAAATACGTACTGCAATCAGTGTTATGTAGAGCGCACCAACATGGCAAACTAGCCTATTTGTAAATGGCGAACCGCGGAGTACGTCTTCCACGCATGCCAATCTTTAAATCGTGAATACTATCATGATTTATGACACATGCTACGATTTCCCAGTTAGCAAAGGGTTAAAGTATACCTCCCCCCACTCACCGCGAAGCAATGAAAATATGCTGTTGGCAAATTACCCTTCTATGTGCCGTTTGAAAACAAGTTGAAATCGTGATATATTTACACATTGTAAATACGGTATATTATGTATACATTGGCGGTTTTGACAGGAATACTTATTTCCGGATATGTGTGAAATCAAATTGTCACATAAATTATGTTTAAGCATGGTTTATAGGTATATTAGTTAATATAGCCAATGAAAAAGCAATATTCGAATTGGAGGTGAGAACTTATATTTAATTTGTAATATAATACAGTAACTGCAAGCATACGTCACTCTGTAGTTTAATGTGTGACATTGAGGTGATTTTGGCCGAGTCAGGCAATTGTAAAATAATACAGGTATTATTTTTCTCATATTTCTGTACATTTGAAACCGTGCAGGTGAGATAAAGCGTGTGTTTACATGAGGGTTGTATACTAGTGTAAAACAATTGTAAAACTGACGCGACTGCTACGGCCCGGAACATTTTTAAATAAATGAGAATGTACAAAAAAAAAAAAAAAATACATTTAAAAATTTTCAGACTGACTGCTCCAACCTTATTTTAATATAAATTAAGAATTTAATTAAAATCTTTAATACATACTCCTAAAATGCAGTGTAGAAGAGGACAACATAATGTATTAATGTATGAAATAATGCTTAATCTATTTTGTATTAAACTTAGTTTATTAACGTTTGATGATTGCTTAGAAGTTTGTATATATTTGCCATTGATTGATTTATCTGTATAATGACGTAAGTCATCTCATTTTGTATTGTATGTATTTGTTTGTAATACCTGCCACTGTCTTGAACGACAGTGGACCTGGTGTGAATGTTAACTTTTCTTGAATAAAGAAATGATTTAAAACAAAAACAAAATAAATTTAGTTTATTTTCAGACTCAAGGGCGGTACATCGTATCAACCATAGGCTGGATCATTCGTACTAGATTATTTTGGTCGTGAACTCAACATAAAACACCTAAATGCGTCATTATAACTCACTATTATAAAGACTCAATAGAAATGCTCTTTGAAAGATCACATTGAATTATAAAAAAATTACTATCATTAAAAACGGGCAAATGGGAATGGCATACAAGTAACAAGTTAGAGTAAAAATACGAAAACTCTATATCTCAAAAAATAAAAGAAGAGAAGATATTTGAATTGCAGAGTTTGTCCACCAGAGGGCTACCCAGGAACACTAAGCTCTCTAAACATCACCGTCTTAATTCTACACCAAAATAGGGATATAGTAACATTATCAAAATCCTCTAAACTTACTTGGAACTCTACTGATTCATTCGTCATACGTCACTGTATTCGTAGTACTAATGGAGCAGCTTTCGAAAGAAAAGCAAATTGACTTTCCTATATAATTATTACGACATTGTAAAGGACTTCGTTTGTTTTAAATGTGGGTGTTTTTCTTAATAATTATGAAAATTGAATAAGTAGGTAAAAATTGATATAAAAAATTCGAATTTCGTTTAATTCAAATTATGTCAAGATTACTGACTGAAATTCCTACATTGCATAATTTACAACATATTATTATAATTGAATACAATCATATAATCATTAGAAAATTGATACTAAAATATGTAACATACTGTACATGTATTACAGTATGACTTTTTCGGTTACATATAAAATTGCATACATATACATGTACAATACAGATATTTACAATGTATTTTATTATATCTCTCCTACCGAATCGTATTTAATGAACTTGTTATGTATTACCCAGTACATTATTATCTTTTGTAGGCTATTTATATGGTTATTAAAAAATAACAATCGATTCCACTCGATTGTATCTTTATTTTTGAACTTATCCGAAAGTCTGACTCATACAAGTAATTTTGATCTGCATTCAATTTACCAACTGAGCGATTTAATGGGTATTGATTATGCTCTCTCGGGGGGTTTACTGCTGCGTATGATTCCATTAGTATTTGCACATAGTTACATCAAATGAAATGCTACAAAAATGTGTGTGTGTATTCTCTCTGGAAGTTGATGCGGGATTGGATGATACAAATTGGGTACCTATACTGGATGTTCATCAATCAATACATCCCTTGCTCCGAGCACGCGATGCAAGAATCTACACACACACATACATACACACGCATACCACGACGCCGTGGCATTGCTTATCATACACACATCACACAAAGACTAATGCACCTAAACTCGCGCAGTGCACTTGGTACATGTGCAGTGTGTATGAATGCGTTCATCGCATACTACGTCTACGTCTGGGTAAGATAGCGGCGGCGCCATAATAATAACACCACTCATATACTGTACTTTATACCACAGCATCAAAATGGCGGCCCTAGCTGGATGGCGTTTGCTTTTAGAGCGGATTAAACAGGCATCTCTATGGGTGATTCTTGTTGGAGCCTTTTTCATGTTTGTGACTTCATCTTCAGAGGGTCTCGAGACCGGTGATGTCGTCGGTTACAACCCGACCCAGCCGCCCGAACTCCAATTTTGCCCCTTCTTCAATAACCGCGCGCCAGAGGTGCAACCGGACCTGAAGAACTGCACATGGTTCAAACACAACAGTTGCTGCAGACAGATCGAGATCGACGTCACCTTCAAGAAGATGAAGTCGCTTCCGGGAGCCTCCAAGATGTGCCAGCGTTACGTCAATTACCTGATGTGCTACATCTGCTCGCCGGACCAACACCGTTTCTACTTGCAGCAGCGGCTCACGGTTTGCGAGGAGTTTTGCGACTCCATTCTATTCCACTGCCGCGGCGCCATGCTGAAGGGTAGCCGGATAGGCGATCTGTACACGAGCGGCCATGAATTCTGCGAGAGCCGACGTCTCTACGTAGAGCCGCTCAGCAAAGGGAGGTGCTTCTACTTCAACCAAAGCATGGATACCACCCTCAACAATGGCGCCATTTCTCGTCACGTGATCACCCTCGGCGGTCGTCTGATGCTCGTCTTGCCGTCGGTCATGATGTGTGCGTTTTCGAGCCTTATATGGAGGTGATGACAGAAACGTTGACATGACTCAATCTTCAATGAAATACCGACCTTATGCACCAATTGATGTTGAACTTGAAGTCACGTGATTATCAGCTAATGATATCG
Organism: Echinarachnius parma; assembly: GCA_037951105.1. Taxonomy (NCBI): domain Eukaryota; kingdom Metazoa; phylum Echinodermata; class Echinoidea; order Clypeasteroida; family Echinarachniidae; genus Echinarachnius; species Echinarachnius parma. The sequence continues at coordinate 30,846 of JBAMJV010001077.1, read as the reverse complement.
ATACCAAGTTAAACTGTATATCATGTCTGTAGTTGGAAGATTACTTGCTTTTGAGAATGAAGTCAGGTCTGTGATATTATTATGGCAATAAATTAGGGTGTAGCATAATACACGATTGTGTAAACTAGATGAACCTTGACAATATTCTGTACTTAAAAATTGTTCTTGTGATTACTAAAGTTCATTTGTTACAACTAAAATATCTTAAAATTACCATGAGATTATGTTATGGCATAGAAAAGAAGGAGCTAAAAGCTTCACACATTTAACTTAAGCATAATAAGCGAGCAACATTTTGTTCTAAATTTGGGCAGCTTGTACCAATATATTTTGTTTTATATTAGTAGTTATTTAGGGAATAAACATATGGGTACGACTTTTCGTATGATTATTATGTGGATGTGGTATGAATTATGATATAATTTAATACAAGAATGTCATCTTGAAATATGTCTTTAGCACAAAAACATGCTTTATACAAGCGTTTCAATTACTTTAAATTCCTCAGATAAAAACAATAAATGCTAAATAGTTTTGTCTCAGTATTAATAGGAAAAAGAAAAGCTTCACACATTTAACTGTAGCATAATAAGCGAGCAACATTTGCCAGCTATTACCAGTACATTTATTTTATGTTAGTAAAGGGAATACAAATATGGGTATGACTGTTTGTATGATTATTATGTGGATGTGATATAAATGAGTAATATATAGTTATAATAATGTCATCTTGAAATATGTTTTTAGCACAAACAAAATGCTTTATAAAAGCGTTTCAATTACTTTAAATTCCTCAATTCTAAGAATGAATGCTAGTATTAGTATTTCTAAATATCTCAGTAAAATATGTACATTTATAACAAATTTAAAAAACACGTTTCAACAATTGTTTTTAATAATAACCATGATAACAATGTAGGAGTATATTGTATAGAATGAGACATTAGAGCATACAGTAACAAAGACTGTAACAGGGAAGATGGCGTGTGTAGGTGTTTAAAAACAATTTGTATTAAACATTTGTATTTTCATAGTTTTTCATATTCCAATTGGAAATATTAACTACAAGATGACGTAGACAAAATGTCCAGGGTTTCGTTCATCTTCTCTTGCATAACCCATAATCATCCCATTGAAACATGTTTCAGGCCAAACTTTATCACGTGAAAAGACAAGCCCAAAGAATGTTTCAAACGGCGATTATGCGTTAAATAAAAGAAGATAAACGCACACCAGTCACATCAACATATAGACCGATTAGAGTTTAAAGTGATCCATTAACTTTGTAAAATTCAACTAAAATCACTTGGAACTTTCACACTTCTATTGTACCTTGTTGTTTAACTAATGGTAACAGAAGAATGAAGAGGGTTTAGATTTGTCTAAAGGTCTCCCTAATTATAGAGATATTTAAGAGTGAATTTGAAATCGTCTATGGACGCTTTCGACCTTAGTCAAAAGTTTCCGAATTCGGAAACTCAATCGTCCATAGCATCCGAATTCAGATACTTCGCGTGAATGATCGGGATAAAATCAGACATTGATTTGTTCATGTTTTCACGACTAGGTAAACATTCTTTTTCTATGAAAAACTCACATATCATTCTCAAGAATTTTGTAATGAAATTTGTGTATGATTTAAGCTAATGGAGCACTATATATTTTGTGTTGCAATCGTGATAATCTGTGATTCAGAAGGTCCAGCATACTGTATATAATTCCATATTAGTGACTATATAAATTTTGAAATATTATGGTATATCAATGTCTATATTTTGTAATATTATTATATAGATTAATTATAAATGTAGATTTACATGTTAAAATGTATATATTGAAAATATCATTCATGGTTTTAGAATGTAAACGCTTAACAGCATTCTAGATATAGGGAATATTGATATGTGAGATAAATGTATATACTGTATATCCCATAATACGTTTATTCAGTCATAGGGCAAACTCTAGGTATAATATAATCTATAGAACGTATCATTAATAATGTTACAAACTTATTTTAAAATGTAGTTTATGTTGTTCCTGAGATGTGCAAAAAAGTATTATTGGTATGTTTAGCAAAGAGAATTTAACCAAATTACAATCTTTAGTGTGTAATATGTAAGTTGAATATACAACCATTATTGAAAGAACAGTTAAATTTTGAATTTATTTCATTGGACCAAAGATTGTTCTTTCAAATAAACGTATGTACATGTAGATGGAAAAGGTGTAATTAAAGATGCACAATTATACTGATTGTATGCCTTTCGAAGTATGAACGTTTGGAGAAAGATATTTTTATTGTTAGTTTTAAAAGAAAACAAAATTGTTTACCAAAAACATTGATTTAGTGACTAATTTAATGTAGGTAATTGTATTAACATAAAATATATCTCCATGTAAATCAAATTGGCTTAGTATGTTTTGTTTGTTTACATGGTTGCATTTCCACATTATTAATCATACGATAGCTGATGTATGTGTGTGTGTGTGTGTGTGTGTGTTTGCATGCGTGTGTGTGGTTTTGTTTGCATATTCATGTACAATGCTTCTACATTTGTATATTTGGAAGCACAAGCCTTAACTGAATGAAAATAAACATCAACACACAAACACACACACACAAAACACTTGTTTGCGTGATTGTATTTCCACACAATTAACAATGAGAAGGTGCGTGTGTATGTGTGTGGTTTCATAGGCTTGACTTGATCACTTGACAAAGTGTTGCAGCGGCACACGAAACGTCGTGATCTTTTAGATTCCTAGTTGACAATACATTGCGAGACAAACGAATATCACTAGCGATATTATTTTCGATAATAAATAATATGTAAACAAAAAAAATATATATATATGCATATTCATGTGTAATGCTTGTATATTTAAAAGCACAAGCCTTTACTGAATAAAAAAAACAACCAACAAACACCCAGAACATATGCACACACACAAACACAGACGTACACAACACACTTGTGTTTGAATGATTGTATTTTCACATAATTACCTATGTGTGTGCCAGTGTGTATGTATGCATCCATGTTTGCGTGTGTGTGCGTGCGAGTGTGAGTTTGTGAGTGGTTGTGTATATGTAATGCTTGTATATTTGGGGGTACAAGCCTTTACAGAAAAAAAAACCACAAACACATGCACGGACAAACAATAACATATTACAGGCTTTCAAGTGAGCCTAACTGGAAAAGTAGGAGAAAAATAGGACCAATTTTTCCTAAAAAGTAGGACAAAAGTAGGACAGAGAGGCCTAAGGTAGGATAAAAGTAGGATGTGCGCGGGCTTTTCGGAGTAGTTTTCATTGCTATTTACCATTACTCTTGATCGTATATCTTGGTCTGTACCATAGACGTTGATTTCTTCTCGCCATTGGGGGGGGGGGGGGTGATACGTCATTTCGACCATCTTCAGCGAGGGAGCGAAGCGACCAACCCTGCATGCAGCGTAGCGGGGATTGTATGACCGGAGGAGGGAGGGGGTATGTGGGCCCATGCTTTTGAAGCACCTTGATTGAACCCTGAATGGAATCACAATGGGATGGGGGTCCAGGGGGCGGAGCCCCCGGAAGCTTTTGGATTTCTGATAAACATTACTAAAGATGTTGTCCATACTTAAAAAAAAAACCTATTTAGCTATTAGATGGTGAGTTATATAGTCATTTCAATTTGAGTTGGCATAGCAAGAGTTCCTAAATAATGATTTTATCTGTGTTCAGGGGACCGGGTCAAATTACTATAATGGGGGTCCAAGGGGCGGAGCCCCTGGAAGCATTTGGTTTTCTGATATACAGAACTTAAGATATTGTCCATGTTTAAAAAGAAAACCTAGTTAGCTATTAGATGGTTAGTTATATAATTATTTAAATTTGAGTGGGCATAGCCCCCGGAAGATTTTTCATTTTGGCAGATTAGCACTCTCAAGATGTGGTTTAATTGTATCAACTTTCACATAATGTATAATAGGGGGCTGTCCCTTTATTTAGTATTTTTAAATATATTTGTAGCCGCTATATTGTGCGGGGGGGGGGGGATAATAATACTGGTCATCCCCCCACCCCACCTTAAATATTGGGGGGATATATCCCCCCATTCCCCCGTGATCGACGCCCATGGTCTGTACTTACGACCTTGATGCACCAATCCCATATTTGATTTTTGGGAATACACAGCAGCAAAGCTGAGGCACACCAAGTCTTCTGGCTGATTCCTTTCTACAATGTACATGTATGATGTAGATTGGTTATAGTGAAACTAGCATAGTAGACAGCCAAACATTTTGTGAGAACCTGCAACAAGTACTCACTACTCCTGAATAATAATAGCCTCGCAAATTTTTTTTATTTTATTTTTTTGCACAAAAAAGTAGGAGAAAGTAGGAAAAAGTAGGAAATTTGGGGAAAAAGTAGGATAAGTAGGATGTGTAAAAAAGTAGGAAAAAGTAGGAACTTGAAAGCCTGATATTAGTACATTACACTGAAATTAAATAATTGTGTCAATAAAGCTAGGAGCTTCACACACACACACACACACAAACACATAATCATACAAAAAAAGAAATAAAAATACACAAAATTGAAAAGATAATGCCAAACAAGTTCAGTCACTTTGATGTTTAATAACTGCAAACATCAGTACATAACGCATGTAAGAAAATAAACTTAACCATCAATAATCCATCCTTTTCAAGACATAATGGTTTTAAAAAAAATAAGTTGCAACTTCATATTATGTTATTTCATATCACAAAGTTTTATAAACAATAATATTTTTTTTTGAATTTCTATTCGAAGGAGAATAGTACATTAACTTTGAATTAACATTAAATTTGCAAAGAATATATTATAGTTTGCAAATGAGTTAACAAAATCCTTGCTTCCTGGACATACCGAATCATGAACAATAATGCCTCCGGCCACTTCGTTGGCGGAGGCATAAAAACGTTGTGAAACCTTTCTCAACATTGTTTTTAGAAACAAGAACCAATAAAAGATACTGGAAATATGGCCTAGCATTTAGCAACACATTTCCATCAAGATTCTGAATTCCCCATAGACATTGTACACCACCCAGCAGGTTCTCATAGGCAAGGGGTTAACATTTCATTTACATTTTGACCCGTTCCCTTCAAGACTCTGAAATCCCCATAGACTTTGTTTATAACCCACCCTGTTCCCATAAACAACGGGTTAAAGGGGTAGTTTAGTTTTGGTAAGGCTGAACTTAAGTAGCTAAAACCTGCACAGTAACATTATAAACTAATAGTTATTACTCCACCATGCTCGAAAGGTATACAAAATTACAAACGACTAAGTAAAAAGCCTGTTATCATTAAAAAAAGAGCCATTCAAACACAAGAGGGCGCTTTTTTAAAAGGCATTGGTTTCAACCATTTTTCATACAAAATTATGCATGTGATGTTTTATTGATATGATTAAATAGCGAGATCATCAACAACTATTTAAAAAACGCTTTTGAAAATTTTGAAAAAGTGCAAGCATTTAAAAAAAAAATTCTAAAAATCATCTAATTATTTGGGCACCAAATAATTATAAGATCAGATATATTTATTGATATTTCAGCCGTTTCTGGGTCGATTTTGACCAAATAAAGTTTATTCTGCCATTAAAATGGCATGTTCTCTCAAATTCGACATTCAGTTTTTCATTACCTCACAAAAAAATTGTGATGTGCAGCGCCCTCTCTACCAAAACTAAACTACCCCTTTAATAAGTCTGTATTCTGTAAAGTTTATCTCATTTGCATTGTAATCCATGTTAGCTTTTTTGAATGTACAAAAGGAATGTGATGAGGAAATTATATTCAAACGATATGATGGAGCTTTAAAATAAGGAACTAGAATATGATTCTAACTATTAAAGTCTCTGAAAATACTTGGTTTCAACACAAGTAACTAAATCAAAACTTTTAGTTATGACTAACAATAATAAAAACCTAAATGCTACTTTTGAATGATTTGGGCCAACACAAAAGCACACATGAATACCGTCAGAATAATGCACCTAGATTCTAGATACAATGTAAGTGCAAAAATAAATAAAAATGGAATTAATCGTGACAAGTTTAGAACTTTGGAAGGGCCCGAGTAGTTTACAAAGTACATGTATTTCAATATGTCATGTTACTCCGACATTTCCTATTTATGTTTACACACTGTACATGCTTGATAACCATATTTACAGGGTGTTTAAAAAAAAAAGGTAATCCACTATTGGGCATCTACTTGTATCACTTATGACAACATAGGCTAGCCATAGTAACGTTTACATTGATATAGTTATATAATTTCAAATTAATAATATCTCATTCATTTCTGTGCTACCACAAATAAAAAATGGCCAACTAGTTGAGTTTTGTACAAATAATTTCAATTTTGATTCCCAAATCATCACAACCCTAGCATTTTGCCAAAACTAAGTGTCTTATTTATTTATGGTAGCACACAAGCGAAACAAATATAATTCTGATAGATGCCAGCAGAAAGTGGGATTAACTTTTATTTGTATACACCCTGTATAATGTATGAAACATAATGCGAGACAATTACATTTCAAGTGCAGTAAACTTGCAATAACTGATAATGAATACATGTCTATTATTTTCACATTATCAAGTTGATCACTATTTTTTAATGGAAAAACACGATCAAATCAAACAAATTGAATCAGTTGTAACAATGGAAAGTATTTGAAAGCAAATTAAATTTTATCAAATAGATGGTTTGACACACAAAATACATGTATAAAACATTCTTGTTGGTTTATTGTGTATGCTAAGGCACATGTTCTCAACTTATTGCTAGAACTAATTATATCGTACATATTTCAGCTAGGTTACTATCACATTTGTGAAATGTTCAAAATGTTGAGAATAACGAGAATACCTACAATTTCATACATCGTGATTTAATAAACAACAGAAAAAACAAAATAATATCAGAACGATGCAACATTACAAGCATAACACAATCTATTTTGATATCATAATGCTGTGATCGAAACATTGGGTATTGAGTGGGTCCTTCTTCGGGCCACTAAAATTTGATAAGGCTCGATTTGACTTGCCCAACAGGGCATCAAGGGAACTCTCATACACGTATATCAATATGATAAGAGTGGTGAAACTTTTAACCCTTGTCCCGATTCAAAAATGTAACGAAATTACACATTAATTCTACACATGGTTCCCGAAGACGAGCAATTAAACGAAATACTGTACGTGAACAAGACGGTGGTACAAAAAGAACAATTAAAGCAAAGACCACACATAAACAGAATAAAATAAAACCCCTAACCGGACTCGAGTGTCCCCCATTCAAGTTAGTTCCAGTAACAAATCAAGGCATCCTAAATTATACAAATTAGTATTTAATTAAATTTGTTTTAAAAACTTTTAAAGCTTTCAACTGCGTTCTACAGTTCAAGATGTTTACAGTGTCTCTTTCCACTTAATCATCTTGATACTCCTTAGAAAATGAAAATTCATAATTCATCATTTGTAATTTTATAGTACTATTCCTGCAGCAAAAAAAAGGCAATGTTCCTTAATTTCTTCAGCTTTAAACTTAACGTTCCTTTCCATTTAGCTTAAAACTTTAAACATGAAATATTCATCCCATGATATTCATATTAAAAATTTTATAGTACTTTTCCTGCAGCAAAAAAAAACAATGTCCCTTAATTTCTTCAGCTTCAAACTTAACTTTCCTTCCCATTCAGCTTAAAAACTTTCAAAAATTTCACTAATTTTTTCAGCTAAAAACTTAAATTGTTTATTCCCCCTTTTATTTATTTTATGTGGCAGTCAGAGAAAACAAAATTAATGCTTCTAGGGTGAATGTTTACAGAATCTCGTGGCCTGGCAGGGGGAACTTCTCGGCGAATGCCTCAACCTCCTGGAGCAGGGTGGAGATCTTGCCCTGGACACCAGGGTCGGTCTTGACGAAGGTCTTGAAGTCCTTGAGGAGCGGGCCTGGGGCGCTCTTCTGGGCCTCCAAGGTCAGCTGGATTCCTGCAGAATTTGATATTAATGAGATAAATATGAAAATAATAATACTATGCAGTTTTATAAAGCATGTAACACATTGCCAATGCAGGTCCACATGGCCTTGCATTATTAACAGGGCATAGATCTTGGCCTGGACATCCGGGTCGGTGTTGAAGTCCTTGAGGAGCAGGCCTGGGGTGCTCCTGGACCTCCAAGGTCAGCTGGATGCCTGTGGTCAAACAATATGAAATCAATGAGATAAATTTGATCATGATAATAATATGCAGTTTTTATATAGGGCATAACACATAGCAACTGCAAGTCCCTACGCCTTGCATTATTAATAACAGGGCATAGATCTTGGTCTGGACACCGGGGTTGGTCTTGATGAAGGTCTTGAAGTCCTTGAGGAGCGGGCCTGGGGCGCTCTTCTGGGCCTCCAAGGGCGGCTAGATGCCTGCAGATATTATGATTTGATATCAATGAGATGAATATGAAAATACGCATTTAAAAAAAAGCTCATAACACATCGCAAATGCACATCCTAGTGCGCTTGCATTATAACCCTGGTCGTTACTGGTACAGTTTAGACTTGCACAATCATCTTGTGCACCATCTCAGCTCCCTAGCTATAAACAGCCATAAGATAGCTTCCAGGTTAATTTACACCCGACCAGGTGACCATTTAAACTCCTTGACACATCTACAGCGGTCAAACCCAATCGTAGTCTGGACATCTAGATCTCGGACCTACCCAAACATCAGATTGAAAGTGAATAACCTACGCTGGAAAGCATAAAACATCAGACAGAACGTTGACACGATAAAACATTCATACACCTACAATAGAATTTAGAAAGGAAGTTTACATAAACCATGGTTTAGAACTATGAGGTGCCGCTTGTAGACAAGTAAACCACAGGAATCACATTTGTTGATTTTCTAGTAGTACGGCCTTTAGTGCTTGCTTATCAGTGGCAGCAAATAAAATTTGCCATCCACAAACACAAGTGTCTTTTATTAGGTGTCTTTAGCCAAAATAAGCACAGGCCCGCTGGCCCGGGGCCACTATACATTGTCATTAGGGCCACCAAATTTCATTGATGCTTAATTCCAAAACCCTGAATCAGTAACCAAATATAATATAATTTTGAATATTTTCCTTTGTTTGGTTTACAGGCCACTAGAATAGGAAAAATCTTGTTTTTACTTGCCCGATAGGGCCACAAGGCAAACAAGATACTTTCTAGCATTGCTTTAGCAAAATATGTAGCTTCAACATTTGTTGGAAGTAGAAAGTGTACACTCTTTCTCAATTAGTTTACAAACGGCACTCCATAGACTAACATAAACCTCCTTTGTAACAAGAGCCCCAGGGGGGCACGACGCTCACCTGAGGTCAATCAATTCATATCTGGCGCATGTTCTCTCTGGCACCCTCAGAAGATATGAAATCAGTTGAAATCATGCCAAAATCTATAATGTGATGTACTATTTAATCAATAACTTTTGATCCCCTGTACCTAACATTATGATTTACCATAATGTTTGGGTGAATCATAAAAAAAGACAGACACACATATAAGACAAAGCTTAACACATTTCACCAGCCACTGACCACTTCAGCATATTAACCCCACTCACATAGGGACCCTATGGGGCCATTCTGCGATATGACAACTTGCATTGTCATTTACCGTAAATCTCCGTATGTACGGCGCACTTGTGTATAAGGCGCACCCCCTACTTCCTAAAAAAAAGAAATTTTGTTTTGGGACACTTACTTACAAAGATCTTCAATTATGAGAAAAATTTATAACAAATTGTTAATTATTAGATAATTGCATATATAATGAGTACTGCTGCTCATGAATGTATGAATATTCATTAGTAATTTGCTTAATAAACTTGAATTTTTTACCTATTTTTTACCTATCTTATATATTTTTTTTTTTTAGGCGCACCCCCAACTTTTTCTATTTGTTTCCGACGGAAAAAAGTGCGCCTTATACACGGAGATTTAGGGTATATAGATACCTACATGTTACAGAATGTCCAGATTGTAATACTTGTTGATGTGGAGAAGAAAATATTTGAAATTCATTTCACATTTCCTACGAGCCATTCTTGGGTCCCATGCAGCTAGGTAAGAATAAGACTAGTTATGTGAGGTGTACAGGAAGAAAGAGCATAAATTCCTTTATTTTTAGAGCCCTATTTTGTTACTCTACCTGCTTTAGTTATGTTTTAATGATTTTTATTATTGTGTAAATAACTATAATTTAGAAAAAATCCTCAAATTGGCAACACATTGTGATACATGTATTTGTGAAACAGATATATTTGTGTTCAAATTGGCATCTTTGCGGCAAAGTCACTATATTTGTCTTAAATGGTTATTACTTAATATTTTCCACCTATTTTTATGCCATTGATCCGTCGATGAAATTTAGGAGTTGCCAATTTGTAGAGGAAAACAATGATCAATTGTGCCTTAAAATAGCTCTTGTCCTTGATGGGATTACAGCTAGGTTCGGTATGATTTGATCATTTGATCATCTTTTGAAGGAACACCAAAATGCACAAACAACTTTCATTCTTCATCTACCATTTTAGCAACTTTGGATCCCCTCCCTAAAGATAATTAAAGGAGTATATACCTCTGTGCAAAATTTAAGCTAGAATTGTTGAATAAGTAGTAAATGCATATAACAGAAAGAAAATAAAACAAAAACAAAATGTGACCTAGAAAACATCAATGATACAATAGGGGCATTCACACATGCTAAAAAGTAACAATTGCATGTTGCTTCAAATCATGATTATTTTTTTGCATATTTTATATTCATTTAATTCCAATGGGTTAATTTAATAGCATCATTTTATTCTCTGGTCTCTAACAGTCGAAAAAGCACAATGCAACTGAGTGTGCAAATGGAATGCTGTGAAACCACTAGACCACCGAAAGGCTGGTTAATTTTAGAGTTTGATTCTAACTATCCCAGTAAGTAAGGTTATTTAATTCATTTAATTGTGCTGGGTCATTAAAAAAAGTATGTTTCTTGCATGTTCACACAGGCAAAAAAAACACCTCACAACCTGCTGGATTGTACGATTTTTAAATCAAAATGCACATGAGCAACTGGACCAAACTTTGACCGACATGTAACTATTCCGCACCCATCCATTGACCGAGTGCTGAAGATACTGTAAGCATGCATTTTGCATGTTGGATATGAAAACTGATACAATTTACACTGTTCACACACACAAACACCACTTGCAAAAAGATACACCAAAAGTGTATTGCACATGATGATTTGAATCATACTTATTTTCATAAATAATCCGAACTACTATTTTCACGCACAAAACCGCCCCTCCCCCCCCCCCCCCCCCCCCCCGAAAAAAATAAAATAAAAATAATAACAAAAAAAATAATGAATTGCAACCTAAATAATCATAACTATTTGGGCAGTGTGAATGGTACTAGCAATGAAAGCTGCTAACAAGGTCAAGCATGAAAACATCAAAACATGAAAACACATGCTATAAATAGAAAGATTTGGGTCAAAACATGGTCCTAGATGTAAACAAGTGTCTGGGTTTCCTATTAGCATATTTATTTGCATATTTGGGAGAATGGTGATTGGCTGAGAGCAAGAGAAGGATAACCAGGTGCTTGTTAGTTGGTCTGCAGGTGGTAGGGCCCCAAAAAAAACTGTTACGCCCACAGGGCCCTTGTGGGGCCACCCACAAAAATCTTGTGAACAACTTTCATTCTTCATCAATAGAGGCATCTACATATGAAATATCAGGTCTGTCATACTTCTGGATCTTGGGAAGAAGATGTTTAAAATTTACATATTTTTTACACTTGGTGCCCTCCTCCAGGGCCCCCCTGGGGGCCACGCCCACCATTTTAGCAACTTTGGTTCCTCTACCCCTAAAGATGATTCCTGCCATGTTTGGTTGGAATCTAATCATTGATTCTGGAGAAGAAGATGAAAATGTATATTTCCTATGGTAGGGCCCCCAAAAAAACTGTTACGCCCACAGGGCCCTTATGGGACCACCCACAAAAATCTTGTGAACAACTTTCATTCTTCATCAATAGAGGCATCTAAATATGAAATATCAGGTCTGTCATACTTCTGGATCTTGAGAAGAAGATGTTTAAAATTTACATATTTTTTACATTTGGTGCCCTCCCCCAGGGCCCCCCTGGGGGCCACGCCCACCATTTTAGCAACTTTGGTTCCTCTACCCCTAAATATGATTCCTGCCAAGTTTGGTTGGAATCCGATCATTGGTTCTGGAGAAGAAGATGAAAATGTAAAAAGTTTACGGACGACGGACGACGCACGACGCACGACGCACGACGCACGACGGACGACGGACGACGGACGACGGACGACGGACAAAAAGCGATCACAATAGCTCACTTGAGCCTTTGGCTCAGGTGAGCTAAAAACCAGTCCTTATGTTTATCATGCCAACCCTTTGGTCATTTCATTATCATATAATTTATTCAAAATTCTTACCCCTATCAATGAAGTCCGCCACTCTGAGGAAGTCGGAGACCTGGAAGTTGCGCGAGGTGAGTGCCGGGGTTCCGATCCTCAGTCCGCTGGGCTTGAGGGCGCTCTTGTCGCCGGGACAGGTGTTCTTGTTAAGGACGACTCCGATTCGCTCCAGAATGAACTCTGCACGAGCTCCATCAGAGCCGGCAGGTCGTAGGTCAAGGAGGATCAGATGAGTGTCGGTTCCACCTTTGAGAGAGATTAGAGAGTAACATAACATAAGTAGGATGAAATAGCAGGTTTTGCAGTGTTTTTTTACAATTTAGATTCAAATTGTCTTAATAAAGACAGGTGTTCTTGTTGAGGACGACTCCGATTTGCAGCAGGATAAACCCATCAGAGCCGGTAAATTGCCACTTGGTCTACAACCATTTGGTCTATTCCCATTTGGTCTACTAGAAAATTATGAATCTGGCGGCTTAATTATGATTATGATTATGGATTACGATTAGGGTTAGGGTTGTGGATTAGGGTTAGGGTTTTTAAGGCATCAGGTAGTAGACCAAATGGGAAGTAGACCAAATGAGATTAGACCAAGTGAACATAAACCTCAGAGCCGGCAGGTAGAAGCTCGAGTAGGACAAGGTGAGTGTCAGTTCCACCTGAAAAACAATTGAGGAACAAAAATATAATCTATCTCTGGGCCACCTTGTTCTTGGTTTGGGGCCACCAACATTTGAAAGTCTAAATCTTACTTGTTAACCCTAAAAGGGCCGGGCTATTTGAGGTCTTCAGCAGGCCGGGGGGGGGGCCATTATGGCCCCCCCATAAGATCTCGGCCGCGGAGCGGCCGATCGCCGTAAAATTTTGCACGCATGATAAGTGAAGTGTATAGAATACAATCGTAATTTTTAAAATTTTTTAAAAATTCATTAATTTGCATATTTATGGTAATTTATGCAAATAAGTCATGAAATTCATATTTTTACCCATAAATCAAATATTCTTCATAATTAAACTCTGGTTTTCACTACATATATTCATTAGAGCATTTGTAATGATAATACGACAAATTTGGAAGAGCCCGGTTCTTCCTTATGTTTTCTATTGTTTTGTTAATTTCTTATGTATTTCTTTGTTTGTTTAAACTTATGTATTTTATTGTTTTTGTTGTTTATTTTATTTCTAACTATAATTTAACTATTTTGAAACCCCAAACCAACATATAACATGTAAATAGTGCTGTAACCGATCATCGGATCGGCATGCCGATCACGATCCGATCATACATGATCGGACCGTTTTTGCCGATTTCCGATCATGCAGAAAAAATCGGAAGATCGGATCGGCAAAAAAAAAAAAAAAAAAAAAAAAAAAAAAAAAAAATCGGATTTTTTCTTTGGAAAATGATCCCAAAAAACATATTTTGGGAATATAAATGAATACCAAAGCAACATATATCCATATTAATAAGCCCAAGGTAATCTTGTATGGGTATGCTTTCATTTCAAACTGATTACCTCTCCTTTTACAAAATTATTTGCGCCGATTTTGAGCTTAGTCCCATGTGTTTCTGAAAGGTTACGCCAAATTAATCACATGGGACTAAGCTCAAAATCGGCGTGAGTAATTTTGTAAAAGAAGAGGTAATCAGTTTGAAATGAAAGCATACCCGTACAAGATTACCTTGGGCTTATTAATATGGATATATGTTGCTTTGGTATTCATTTATATTCCCAAATTGTGTTTTTAGGGGATCATTTTCCAAAGAAAAAAAAATTGATTTTTTTTTTTTTTTTTTTTTTTTATTTTTTTTTTATAGCCGATCATCCGATGCCGATCATCGATCCGATTTCGAAGATCGATAAAATTTTGCCGATCCGATCAAACGATCCGATCATCAAGGTCAGTTACAGCACTACATGTAAACAACACCAAATAACTAATGATACACCTCATTTTACGAAAATTGATATTTCTATATGTTTTGTACACAAATCACGAAATTGAGCGATTTTCGGTCTGACATGCATAGACAAAAGGTCACGTGACTTTGTAACGGTAGGTCCGATTTTCGAAATTTTTGTTTTAAAATGTGCGCAAGACCCGATAGAAAAAAGCCACCAAGCCGCGGCGCGTCATCGTACAGCGTTTTGGACCAATACAAAAAATCGCGGAGGGGGGGGGCCATTATGGCCCCCCCCCCCCCCCCCCCCGGCCCTATTAGGGTTAAATCATGTGTTTGTTCACAGGTGAAGTGTGAGCAAATAAACCAAAAAACAATCGTTTGGTGTCTTCCCAAACCCATACTGCCAACATTTACACGTCAAATTCAGCGAGGTTTCAAAAAGCAATTAGGGACATAATTATGAAATACATGTGTCACATGTGGACACATTGGCCCGTATTCACAAAGGAGGTTTGTAGGAGGTTTGTACAAACCATGGTTTGACGATGGTTTACAACTATGGAATGCTGCTCGCATACCGTAAATTGTAAATCAACATTGTTAACAAGTATGGAGTTTACATTCCTTCTCCATCAGTTTACAAATGGCATTCCATAGATGTAAACCTTGGTCAAACCATGGTTTGTACAAACCTCCTTTGTGAATACGGGCCAATGTGGACAAATGCGTCACAATGCGGACAAATACATTCCTTTAGTCAGGTAGATATTCACGTTGTTTCTCAAGATGTGGACAATTTCTGGAAATTTTCCCGGAATAAACCTGCAGAATTAGGGAGACTTTGGAACTATGCAAAACATGATGCTAAGGCTTCAAGATTAGGGCAAGATTGGCATGCCTTCCAATCGTGAAGTAGGAGTTTAAAACAAGACAGTGCCCCATCACATTTTTTTCTTTCAGTAAGGAAATTTAGCCACATTTGCTGCTCACGACCCAGGGGCCCAGGTTTTATGAAAGGGTCTTATGTTAAGACGTGTCTTAACTGTCCTTTGTGATCGGAACAAACCCCATCTGTATGCCCGTAGATCAGTCACAGTCACATGACAGTTAAAGGGCAATGAAACTATGGCCTTCGGTTATTATTATCGTTTAGAGGGTGAACAGACATTTGATTTGATACATAACTTGGCAATTTTGGACTCCTGGATCCCATGAAATCCTTACGTGAACATACCCACCTTTTACTAATTCTTACGGCGGCAAAAGATGATGGGCCATGTTCTTGTAATTACCCGACATGCTTTGCAAACTCTGACGTATGTGCTTAGGGCCGAACAAAAAGCTTTTCACTGATTTCAAAGCATCTACAAGTATTCAGACAATGGTTTTCAATTGGTGCTATTGAAATGCATTAGTGCATATCATTGACCGTAGTCCGCACAAACCTAATAATGGCGGCCTCCAGTGTTCGCGTGAATAGTGGTATACCCGATAGAGTTTTCACATATTTAGGAACTTCCAAAGCAGAAATCTGAGTCGGAGTAATGTTACATATAATAAACAGGCATATTACGATGTATAAAGTAGGATAAACGCTATTCTGGAGTTGCATTGCCCTTTAAGATGGTCTTAACATAAGACCCTTTCATGAAAGGGGCCCCAGGTGAATAAATGGGTACTAAGAAGGATTGCAATCTGGTTCTGTAGCACTGTGTGCACCTAAGTAGTGCCTGGTCGGAATACTCCCCATGGAGTGGAAAATGTGCACTCTGTGCTCTGGATTGATTGCAGTATGTATCCGATGACCAGGGTAATAAAAATGATGTGCTGCGAGTATCGAAAGATGAAACATGCACTTTATAAGTAGCAGCGTAAAAAGGATTTTTTTTTTCCTCACAAGGGCTATTTTTGAAGTTTAGAGGGAAAAAATTGCCCCAATGAAAACGTTCATGAGGGCTATTTTGGTGCTCACAAGGGCTATTTTCTATTTGATTTGTTTTGTTAAAGGTAACCTTGAGTATTGGTAATTTCCAAAGTGCCCCCCAAAACGGATTTGGTTGATTTCAATTCCATATGAAAGATCATCGAAAAAAACATGGGAAATAATAATAATTCCCATTCAAATGCTCTTATTGTTGTGAAATTTGCTTTCAAAATTTGTATACAAGTGATTGACGTCCGGGTATCACTTTTTAGAGAACGCTAGGGCGAGGCACAAGCGTTCTAGGTCCTCTTAATACGGGACTGAAAATTAATATTTGTAAGCACGCTAATTGTGCTTAAAACTATACATATGATACGGTACTTACCACCAATTCACTCTCCATTATGTGATCCAACTATCGGGTGGATTAAAATTATGATTTTTCCCTCCATTCCGCAAAAAATCAGTGATATATGCGCCTCCTCTCCATGTGTTAGCGCGACTCCGAACATAATACATGAATATGCGCGGTAACTATTACCGCGCATTACAGTCCCGTATTAGGAGGACCTAGAACGCTAGCGCTTCTCTCTAGAGTTGTAACGGCTCTTTTTGAATGATAACAGGGGTTTTACTTTGTCGTTTGTAATTGTGTATACTTTTCGAGCATGGTGAAGTTATAACTATTAGTTTGTACCGTAATCGTGCAGGTTTTGGTTATTAAAGTTAAGTTTGACCAATACTCAACGTTACCTTTAATTTGTATGTATTGACTATTCTTAGACGTAATAAATGATTACAAAGACCCCATCCTATACTGAAAACAACAAGCATTCAGAGTCAAATGAAAATAACATTTTGCACGTATTGGGCTAAATATAGACAGCGAGGGCAATTTTTTAATCGCTGATAAGCAGGCACCATTATTGGTATCATTATTCATCGTTTGGCCAGCTCTGCCCCCCAAAGCTTGGTCATTGCTAATGAGGTGTTTGGCGTACTGCTTGAACAAGTATCGAAAGATGAAAAATGCACTATATAAGTCGGCACCATTATTGGTATCATTACTCACCGGTGGATAATGTGTAGCCTCGTTTGACCAGCTCTGCCCCCAGCGCTTGGGCATTGAAGATAACGTCTTTGGCGTACTGCTTGAACTCTGGAGTGTTGGCTTGCTTCAGGGCCACACCAACACCTGTACAAAGTTACAAATTTATGAACAAGTTAATTAGTTATTAGATTTGTTAATTCGTTCACATAAATTGATTTTTGTTTCTGTAAAATATGTAGGCAATCAACTACGTATTAGAAATGTGGACGTGGCCCGGCAAAATAGAGTGCATGCTCTCCAGTCATGGGATGATTGAGATCCCGAGTTGGAAACCAGCCCGTGCACATTGCGTTTGACCTTCAGTTAGACAATTAATCCACTAGGGAGTGGAGATGGCACACACAATGTGGGCAGGCTGACATTATATCCTATGACCGGGGCAAAAATAGTGTAAAAACAAATAGAGATGATATTGTATCACGGCACTATAAACATTAAATCAAACCTGGTACTATTATTATTATTTGGTCATTTAGATTTGGTGACAAAGATTGTACTATTAAGGATCTCAAGTTTAAAAGAAGACTTTATTGGCGAAATGCACTACTTGATAATTCAAATCATGATTTTAGAAAACCATTCCATAGAAATAGATCATTTGAAACCTTTAACTTTTCCCATATTTGATTTTTTTAAACATAAATAATCAACGAGTAATGGAACGATCCTCAAAATCCAATACGTCACTGATGCCAAACTATACGTTTCTCATGAAAATCACTGTAGGCCAATCTACTAAGTAAAACCATACATGAAATATAATTATATTTATTCATTATTTTCTTCCTATTTGCTCGCTACAAAAATAGACAAGAACATTACATAATATCCGCATTACATAATATCAACAATAAAAGTACCCGAAATGTGGTGGTATACTTCATACAATCTTTAGCAAATTTCAACAAAATTGGTAACTCCGTACGTGCCCTCATAGACCCCCGTTTATGGAGCACACGCATTACATAAACAGACATAAAATGTGAGAGGAAGTACTTTACCTCGTTTACTTCGCAATTCTTAGTTAATCAATTGACCTAACAAACGAGATTTGTTTACCTAAAAACAAGGGATCAGTTTGTACGGGCCAAGAAATCGAATTTTTTGAATACATCCTTGTCATTCTTGTCCGAGTTTTGGCGTATTCACGATCGATACGGTACAGCAGTTCACAAAGGGTAATTGTGCGCGAACAACAGAGTACAAAGGTCATGCCCGTACGTAAGGCGAGCACACAATCATAGTTTGGCTTCAATGACGTCACGACATCCGAGCTGATGAGTTCATTAGCATATATGTAAACACAAAAAACGGGTAATTTTGAAAAACAAATGCAGACTTTATTGGAGGTTATACATTTGAAATGTTTGTGGAGATCAACCTTTGAGGGTATACAGAATAACATATTTTTTTTTTAATTTGTCAATAAAGTCTTCTTTTAACTTTAACCCCCTACTGACTCTCATTATTGGCATTTTACCTGCAACTGCATGCATGTGAGGTCCGCCCTGTAGTCCAGGGAATACGGCTTCGTTGATTGGCTTCTCAATATCATACATCACTTCAGTGCCATTCTTCAAGACCTTCCTCACACCTGGAATGTTAAAAACACAAAACAAAAGGATTTAATAAATGACAACACTTCATAGAATTTGTTCAAAACAAAGTGTGATTCAGCTCAATTAAATCTTAAAACTTAAAACATTGACATCATTTTTAGAATTTAGGGCGCTAGACCAGAGTACACAGCTCCCTTGAGGGATACATTATTGGTTGTAACGCTGAATTTCATTTATAAAATTCATTGCCAAAGGTCCATGACACTCAAAATTTAGAGTAAGAGAGATCGATTATCGGCCACCTTAATACGCTCAACGCGTGGATCTCCAACATCAGCGGAGGAAGGAAGAGGAAGAAGAAGATTGGCTTCTCAATATCGTACATCACTTCAGTGCCATTCTTCAAAACCTTCCTCACACAGGGGGTGTATTCTGAAAATGATTTTAAGCTAAAATTTATTTGTTCTACGTCACTAAAATATTTGTTGCCAAAACAATAGCAATTTGCTAAAATATATATTAATGACTTAGACGTGACGTAGATATAACAAATTTTAACTTTAAATCGTTCAGAAAACACCCCCTGGAATGTAACATAAAAGATATACATGTACAGCAAATGGGTATAATTATAGAGGTCTCCCTAATTATGGAGATATTTATGATTGAATTGTGAATTGTGCATAATTGAAAAGTGTTTTAGGCTGCTTTTTTTTTTATTGAAGTACAAAATAAACAGGTAGTAGGTGATAAAATCTGACCGAAATTGTCAATTATTTCACTAGTTAAACAGTTTTTTTCTTCTTTTTTTGAAACATTCACATATCATGCAGAAGGATCTTTTTTTTATTTTTTTTTATTTATATGTTTTATTGAATTAACAACATCATAATATTTACAAACGATTGAGAAAGATTGGAAAAATTACAAGGAAAATCAAATATGAATCACAAAAAAGAGAAAAAAAACTAGATGGATCTTCGATTGCGCGCAATCGAAAATTATGCCTCCGCTATCACGCGATTTTAATATCAAGCCAAATTAACATGCACTGATTTCATTTGTAAAAATATTTTTCATATATTTTGAGTCCTGTGACCTTGACCATATCTTTGATGGCTCCCTAAAAAACATTCAGGTACCAACTTTGATTGAAATCTGACATTTAGTTCTTGAGATTTTGGCATTACAAGCTTTTTTGCATGTATAATGAGTCCTGTGACCTTGACCTCAACCTCATGACCCCAACATTTTATGGCTACGTTGACTCTTTATGATACATTCAGGTACCTAGTTTGATTGAAATCTGACATTCAGTTCTTGAAATTTTGCAATTACAAGCCATTTTCGCATATATATGGAGTCCTGTGACCTTGACCTTTGACCTCATGAACCCCAAATCTAATCAGATCATTGCTACCCCGATATGTACACTCAAACCAAGTTTGAAATTGATCCGTTAACCGGTTCTTGAGATATCGCAAGAACGAGGCATTTTTACACATATATTGAGTCCTGTGACCTTGACCTTTGAACTCATGAACCCCAAAATCTAATCGGATCATTGCCACCTCAAATTTTACACTCAAACCAAGTTTGAAATTGATCCGTCAACCGGTTCTTGAGATATCGCGAGAACGAGGCATTTTTGCATATATTGAGTCCTGTGACCTTGACCTTTGACCGCATGACCCCTAAAATCTAATCAGATCATTGTCACCCCAATATGTACACTCATACCAAGTTTGAAATTGATCCGTCAACCGGTTCTTGAGATATCGCGAGAACGAGGCATTTTTGCATATATATTGAGTCCTGTGACCTTGACCTTTGACCTCATGACCCCTAAAATCTAATCAGATCATTGTCACCCCAATATGTACACTCACACCAAGTTTGAAATCGATCCGTCCACCGGTTCTTGAGATATCGCGAGAACGAAAACGGGACGTACGGACGGACGTACGGACGGACGTACGGACGGACGTACGGACGGACGGACGGACGGACGGACGGACAACCCGAAAACATAATGCCTCCGGCCACTTCGTTGGCGGAGGCATAAAAAAAAACACACAAAATTTCAAACACTGGCAGCAAATGCAGCTTGGGAGAGTACCCGCAACAGACCACCGGCCACCCCGCGCACAAGCCAACCAAGTAACCATCGAATCCATCCCGCAACTCCACCGACGGGGCCGACTCCACCTCTACATTGTTATTATTAACCCTGTGGTAGTTTACACACTTGGTCGGCTGAAGCCAAACCACACACACAAACACACACACCCACCCACACACTTGCACACACGCACCCACACACACACCCCACACACACACATACATAGAAAGCAACACCTTCTCATTGTAATAAAGTGGAGCCGCCCCCACCCTCGGGGCGGGACAGACGCAAAGGCCACCCGGACAGCAGGAGCACGGGGGACCAGCGGGGGGTCACGGAAACTGTCTCGAAACTATGGGCCAAATATCGTTAGAAAAGGCATGCTGCAGATGCACACAGCAATACAATACAATGTACATAACAATACAAAAGTGTAGTACAACCAGGATTGAGTAAACATTGCACAACCTACAGCGATGCCTAATCAGTACCTAGTGTGTTGGCAGTCATCTTCAACACTAATACTTCAAGCATAGATATAACAAAATAATGCAGAAGGATCTTAGGAAGATATTGGTGTATGATTGAAGTCTAAAATATACATTTTTGATTTAAAAAAAATGAAATTAAGATTTCACTTTAACTCGAGCCCTGAGTAAAATTACAAATTACAGACTAATAGCTACCTCTCCTGAAGAAGATGATTCCAGATCTTGGGCCGCGCAAGGTCTTGTGCGTGGTGCTGGTGACGATGTCGCAGTACTCAAACGGATTGGCTACGACGCCTCCAGCTACCAGACCGCTCACGTGGGCCATGTCGGCGAGGAGATATGCCTCGTTCTCGTCGGCGATCTGACGGAAACGCTTGTAGTCCAGATTCCTCGGGTAACAGCTCATGCCTTGAAATGACAAAGACAGAATTAAAACTTTCATCAAAATGAAAACACTTTCAAAGATAAAGTGGTTGTGCACTGGTGCAATAATGATGCAATAAACATGATGTACATCATAGAAGATAAAGAAATATTGTTGAAATATTAAGGGGGTATTTGCATGAATCAAATCAAGAGTTGTCAAAAATCTTTAAAAATTATAAAGACAAATTTCCGATCAACTACACATTGGCAGAGATTCCAACCTTCGCAAAACAAAAGAAGTATTCTGATAGGTAAAAAACAGTATTTTTAAAGGAACTACAGCGTCTAGATGGCCTAATTTTCACAATTCGGCTCTCTATATGTAATTTTTCCCGAAGAAAAAGAATTTGGCAGTCATTTCTCATGAAATCAATCGATTTTGGGGTAATTGGTAAATATCTAATTGTCCTGGGAACGCCCCTTTTAAATCGCCAAAATGTGACGTCATCTAAAGACCGGACTAATGAACTAAATTCTGTATATGACGCGTCATGACGTAAGCCAATGCATTGTCAATCACATGTCGATCACGCGGCTGATTCCGGATGCTAAATGTGGGTGGGGCGTAAACTGGCTGCTAAGTGAGATTTGGCATCAGAAAACTAGTCTTAAATCACTACTGTGTTTATTTTCATGAATTTTTCTTCGGCAGACCTATGTTTCAAGTCATCAACTATGGAATAAGTGTCAAAGTACGTTGTATTCTTTAGGTCCTTTAAGCAAAAAAAAGTATTTTCAGAGCAGCCCTCCTCTAGGAGGTAAAAAGGTCATATTTTTTCGCGACGTCAATTCGCGCAGCAAAAATACTCTTTATGTTTACATTAATATAAAAGTTGTTTCAGTCGACCACACAGCATTTCATGAGTTTGTTTGGTTTATTTGCTTTATATTTGAAATAAGTAACTTTAGTAATAGTTTATCAGGGGTCAAAATTATTCTTTTAACCATATTCCGACCGTTAAAATACGTTTTTTGAAGGGGAAAAAAAATAAATAAATAAAAATAAAAATTTAAAAAAAAATTGTTTTTTTTTCTTTTCCAAAAACATATTTTTTGCCCAGAAAACGTACTGCCGTATTTACATCAATAAAACGTACTACATACGGCAAAAACGTACTACTTGGCATCTCTGCATTGGGCAGTTGTTGACGCTGTTACGGTACTCAAAAAGATTGGCTACCCCACCTCCAGCAACCAGACCGTTCTTGTTGGCCATGTCAGCAATCAGAAACGTCTCGTTCTCATCTGTCTAACTGAAATGATTGCTTAACTGTTAACGCATGTTTTGCTGCACACCTGTGGCAGCAGGCATATTAATGGCATTCCCATGCTAATACATTTTAGCAAATTTGAGTCTTTTTCTTTTTTGAAAGGCTTTACATGAAAGTCGATTTCGATTTTTTTTTGTGTGCATATTTATGAAGAAATTTTATGAACAGATTTCTTTTGGTTGAGTTTATTCAGCTGCTGGTATGATTACCACTTTCATTTGATGCATCTAACAATAAGTGTTCTGTAATAGAGTACAGTACTATACCTGCAATGATCATCTGAGGGCGGAAGAGCTTTGCGTTAGCAGCCAGCTGGTCATAATCGATGAGACCAGTCTCAATGTTGACTTTGTAGGGCATCGACTCAAAGGGGTAATGCAGGCCTGGGTAATGGATACTCTCACCAGACAATACTATATTTAATTACATTCAAAATTATTTACCTGCAATGATCATCTGCGGGCGGAAGAGCTTTGCGTTAGCAGCCAGCTGGTCATAATCGATGAGACCAGTCTCAATGTTGACCTTGTAGGGCATCGACTCAAAGAACACCGATGTGGCAGAGATCTTCTTCTTGGCGGTCATGAAGCCATGGGTAAGATGGCCACCATCTAGAAAGGGAGTGAATGTGAATAATAGGGTTAGGTTTTCGTTGTTATTGTTTGATGGCAATTTCTCTTCATAATTCTTTATCATTTTTTTTACTGATAAAAATGTTTCATATTTCAAGAAAATGTAAATATAATGGCAGCGCTATGATTATATTAGGGTTAGGGTTACAGTAAATTTGTCAAATTCAACCAAAATCACTTGGAGCTTTTACATTTCTGCTGTACCTTGTTGTTTTTACTAATGGTAACAGTTTTGATTTTACAATTGTCTCCCTAATTATAGAGATATTTACGACTGAATTAAAAGCATTCCTGAATGCTTTTATGCATATTATACTACAATAAAATAGTCTTGAATGAGTTGACCCATACAGGAATGGTCGGTCACCCAACAACTCGGGCCGGGACTTTGGCCATCTCATGTTGTATACTAAAATCAAATTGTCTCAAATGGGTTAACCTCCCTTGAAGGCGATAGAATAATATACCTGGAAGGTCGAGCCCCATGATGCGACCGTGAGGACCCACACAGGCTGTGAAGACGGCAAAGTTTGCGGGCGAGCCCGAGTACGGCTGGACGTTGACGCCCCACTCCTCTGCCTTCAGGCCATACGCCTCCAGCGCACGCTTCTGGGTGAGCAGCTCCATCTCATCGTAGAACTGGGTGCCTCCATAGTACCTAAAACGGAAGTCAGATTTATAACAAACTTTAAATGGGGTATTCTTTTATAAATCTGACTAGCTCCATTTATTTGTAGAACTTGGTGCCTCCACAGTACCTACATGTAAAACAGCAGTCAGAATTAACAAACTCTTAATGGGGTTTTCATATCCGACTTCCTAATACCAAGTGGGGACAGTCAGTTGAGCCAGATGGAGTCTCAGTGGAACAACCGTTGAAACAGAGACTAATGGCCTCCTGGGCCCATTGCAGAAAGAGATACAATTGATTGTAAGTCAGATCATGTGTTCTGAATGCGCGAATCTGATTGGTGGCAACGCGCAAAGTTTCTGACCTACAATCGATTGTATCTCTTTCTGCAACGGGACCCAGGACAGACAGCTCTGCTGGCGACATTCTATGAAGCAACCACCTCAATACATTTGTGTTTCTTTTACCTTTTCTGAATGTTATCAAATTTTTAAATGCATTTTAAGGTTCTGTTTCTTTCTTTATTACCGTATTTGCTGGTGTATTAACCGCACCTTTTTTCAATAAAAAAAAAAAAAAAACTAGATGGATCTTCGACTGTGGCAGTCGAAAATGATGCCTCCGCCATTACGCAATTTATTTATGTCAAGCCCAAATCAACATGTACACAGAATTAATTCTGTCAACTCAATTTTGATGGTACTCTGTCTTTTAGATCTTGACGTATCACAATTATGAGCTATAAGTGACCTTGACCTTTGCCCTCATGACCCCAAAATCTAATGACTACAATTGTTCCCTATTATACATTCAGGTATCAAGTTGGATTGAAATCTGATATTCAGTTCTTGAGATTTCCAATCTCAAGCTACTTTTACATATAATGAGCCCTGTGACCTTTGACCTTTGACCTCATGACCCCCAAAATCTAATCAGTTCATTGGCTCTCCAAGGAACATACATGTACCAAGTTTGGTCAGAATCTGTCAATCCCTTCTTCAGATAACGCGATCACGAGCTATTTTTGCATATATAGTGAGTTCTGTGACCTTTGACCTTTGACCTCATGACCCCAAAATCTAATCAGATCATTGGCCCCCCAAGATACATACATGTACCAAGTTTGGTCAGAATCTGTCAATCCGTTCTTGAGAAAATGCGATCACGAGCTATTTTTGCATATATAATGAGCTCTGTGACCTTTGACCTCATGACCCCAAAATGTAATCAGATCATTGGCCCCCCAAGATACATACATGACCCAAGTTTGGTGAAAATCTGTTAATCGGTTCTTGAGATAACGCGATCACGAGCTATTTTTGCATATATAATGAGCTCTGTGACCTTTGACCTTTGACCTCATGAACCCAAAATCTAATCAGATCATTGGCCCCCCAAGATACATACATGACCCAAGTTTGGTGAAAATCCGTTAATCGGTTCTTGAGATAACGCGATCACGAGAACGGGACGTACGTACGTACGGACGGACGGACAACCCGAAAACATAATGCCTCCGGCTACTTCGTTGCGGAGGCATAAAAAGGGGGTGCGGTTAATACACGACCGTATTAACCGCACTTTTTTTTATTATTTTTTTTTAGGGGTGCGGTTAATACACCGGAGCGGTTAATACACCGACAAATACAGTACTTGTTTATTGTTTGTTATCCGCATAACCCTCACAATACTTGTTCTGCAGACAGGATCCCAGAGCTTCCGGAACGGCTCTGCTGGGGAAGTTTTCTGAATTTAATCGCCTCAATACATTTCTGTTTTTAAACCTTATGGTATCTAAATTTTGTGTAATCTTTACCTGTTGCCAGGGTAACCCTCGCAGTACTTGTTCTGCAGACACGATCCCAGAGCCTCCAGGACGGCTCTGCTGGGGAAGTTCTCCGAAGCGATCAGCTCCAGACCCTTCTTCTGTCGCTCCTTCTCCTTCAGGATGATGTTGTACATGACGGGGTCGTTGACCTCCAGGGACTCGCATCCGAACCACCTCTTGCCATCGCCGTTGCCATTGACAACCTGCTTTGTACTGCTGTTTTCTGTCGCCATCTTTATATCTGAACAATCTGTCGAGATAAAACGAAACACAATTGTTACTTGGAGTCAGTTCTAGATGAAAAGTGTACAACATAAATGTAGAACGTGTAGAATACAATCTAAAACGCATTGAAAACAGTCAAAAGTATAAGTATTGAAAAATGTAGAAGGTTTTTATAAAACACATTGAACAATTTTACATGACAATCAACATTTCACTACAGCGATCCACCTGACCACCTGTCTACAAAGACCACTGTGTCTGATATCCTTGAAACAGGTAAATGAACCTCTCTATAGTAAATACCTCCTCAAAAGAGACTACCTGCTCATATAAACCACCTTTCCTGTCGTCCTTTGGGTCTTTATTGACAGGTTAGACCGTGCTATTAATGCTGAGCATATGTGATGTCTGATTTTTTAATTACGCCAGCAAGGTCGAAATGAGACTATCAGTGACCTTGAACACTGCCCTTCTGGCTTCCGAGTGGTGCCATTCTCTTTCGACATTCTTACACAGTCTGAAGTGTGTCTGTGTCTGCTCAGTGGCATAGTGAGGGCTTCCTGATTGAAGGGGACCAAGGGGTATGCCACTTATGTTTGGAGGGGGGGGGGGGGGGGGCACACCCAATGCATGTATTTTTTCTGTACCTTTTTGTTTTGTCACCTTACAAGGGGGGGGGGGGGGCACTCATGTAATTCTTTATTTTCTAATGGTTCTTTGTTATTGTGATGTGGGTGGCAAAGCCCCCTTCCCCTACCCCTCCTTGTAGCTATGCCAAGTGTTTGCTGATCTCTAGTTTTATGTATGAGGCAACACCTCATTACAAAGCATGTACATGTAGGTCCAATATCATCACTTTTCAATTAAGCCCATTGATCATTGATGTTCAAGATTAATTTTTGTATACAGTTCCAGATTATCATCAACAATGTTGAACATTGCCCTCTTCTTGTGTTATGTCTGCTAATCTCTCCGTCACAATAAACACATGCCCTTGTGGCAAAACAAGATAAGATATATGTAACCTAAATATAAAGGCTCAATATAGACTTCCCTCAGTAGATTCTAGCTGCTTTAGAATTCATGACAAAATTAACGTAACCTCAAAACAATTTGGGCCAAAAAGGGTCACTTACAATTTTCTTTTGACTACAGCAATGGTCTGACAGACATTCAGAGGGGGCTCAGGAGTTGCTCTAAAGCAGGGCACTAGCACTAGCCCTGTTGCCCGGGGCAAGTAAAAATGGAAGTCGGTCAAGTAAAATTTCATAAATGGCCTAGTTTGGTTGCCCGATCGGGCAACTAAATTATTGGTCAACTGTAAAATAATAATGTAATTCCTTAGGTTTAAATCTCATCTAGAAGTGGGCAAGTAAACTTTCTGTTCGGGCAAGTAAAATTCGAAAAGTTATGATTTACTTGCCTGAACGGGGGCCAGTAAGGAAACAAGTTAGTGTGGAGGCTTGACTAAAGGCTAGACTATTTTACAATTTGTCCCTTTCTCTTGCATTTTGTATACGCTATCTAGCTCAACCATACTCTTTTGTTAGTTGTGTGTCATATAGCAACTTAGCAAGCAAGTACATTTTGACCTTCTGGCAAAACTGAGCATACGGGGCGGAAATGTATGACTATTCACATTGTGTAGACGAGGCTATCTTACTGTTCTCTAGTGCAAATGGAGCCCAAACTCGACCACGTTCCATATAGCATGCATTGGAGTGTTGCTGGATTCTTGCACTCAAGTGGCCCGAGAGACAGTGCTCTACTACGCCCACATTGCCCGTCCGTAGCTTACAAACAAGTGTAAGCTACACAAGTATTGCCCCGTACAAAATATGCGAATTGTGGAATCTATCGTAAGAAAGGGCCCACACACAGTACTCTACAGTAAATGTAAAAGAGGCCCAGAAAACGATAGATTTATTGATCTATCAGTTCCCAAGCCCCAATATATTAACTTTACAGGCATACTGTCATAAGTTTTATTTTATTGCACCCCCAGCATTCTCTACCAAGGCGTGCCTACGACTTGGCATGCACATGACTAAAAGCAGGGGCGGATCTAGCTTTTTGCTAAGGGGGGGGGGGGGGGGGGTTGACCCAATGACGATGCGGATACTGTGTGGGTCTGGACACATGATGGCGTTTTTCTATGCACATCACATTTTCACTTGGCAGCCCAAGGGGGGGGGGGGGGGGGGGGGGGGGGTTTAAACTAGGCCTGAGTCATGTCGGAATTTTTTTGTTCCGGAATCCGCCGGTGTTGTGCCGGTCGGAATCCGGTATTCCGATTTTAAAAATCTGCCAATGAATGATACGGAACGAACACGCACTAGAAGGTCTGCCATGGTTTCGGCAGCGCAGGCATGAAGGCCCCGCGCTGCGAGACAGGCCAACTCAACTGCCTTGACCTTGCAAGCAAGTTGCACTCTTAAAAAGGGCCGAAAAGGAACGAAAATGTCTCTTATTTTACTTACATGTTTGTATGGCTTTTAAAATAAATCCGAGAACAATTACCTGCAAAAACAGCAACAAAAAAAAAATACGCTGATTATATCTCGAACATTTTCTAACTCGCTCAAAACTGCATGAACTGAAGCTAATACATGCAAAATATACGACACGAATAAGTCAACACTAACTTGTATACTTTGCGTGCAGGCTATAGGGTCTATTTTCCTACGCGAGATCCATCCGCTGGGGATTTCCCCAATTCCCGGCGGATCGATCTCGCGCAAGAAAAATAGACCCATAACCTGCACACAAAGTATACAAGTGATATGGCGGGCTGTGTCGGAGCATTAGTACTACCGATAGAGGGCGGACTGGATGTCAACGTTTGAGAAACGTTTGATGACATATGGATATACAGCGCAGCTAGCTCTGACTGATAGCTAGCAGCTGCTGCATATGACTGAGCTGTGCGGGGCGCGCCGAGGTAGCTAGCCTAGTCGATCGTAGTAGTACTCGCTAGATCGGCTTTCATATAAACGCAGCGGATTTCTTGTCGTTGTAAGTTGCATTTGACATCGTCTTTCTTGTACTTTTTTGTCATTTGTTTTCTTCTGTTAGTTTTCTACTACAAAATATGAATTTTTGAGGAAAAAGAGGTTTTCCGTGATTTTCATCGGAATACCGGAATGGAGAAAACAATACCGGAACACGCACACACCGGACGGATTCCGGTATTCCGTCCGTTCCGACCCAGGCTTAGTTTAAACACCCCCCCCCCCCCTAGATCCGCCACTGAAAAGAACCGATGCTCTATGCAATTTGTATAAAGCGCCATTTATGGGCACTTCTTGGTAGAGAATGCCACACCCCCTCCCCAGCCTTAAAACTATGTAGCTTAAAATGTAAATTGTTACAACCAAATATTGCTTTTGGCATTCTCTTTGAAAACGTGCTCACGACTTGCATGCATAGCTAAAAGTACCGATGCGCTATACAAATTCCATAGAGCATGGGTTCTTTTCTGCTTTTAGTCATGCAAACCCAAGTCGTGGGCACGTCTTCGAAGAGAACGCCATTGTTTTTAAGGTTTTAACTGTCCAAATTATGGTATGCAATAACGTGATGCATTAATTGTGTCCAATGTAACCAAAACCAAACTCAAAGGCCATAATCACTTGGAGCGTTCAACCCGCTTTCACACTTCTCAACTGCACCTGTCCTTGTTGTTCAGCTTATAAATGGTAACAAAAGAATGAAAATGAAATGTCTTCCTTAGTTATATTATGGAGATATTTTAGATTGAAAAGTGTTCCAGAACGCTTTTCGCTTGTAGTCAAAAGACTGAATTTGGATACATGTACTTTGATCGTTCATACTCCCAATGGCAATGCACTTTGCAGATACTTCGCACAACGGGGATAAAATTTCACATCAATTCTCACTCTTTGCACTAGTGACTAGCATGACTAGGTAAACATTGTTCTTTTTCAATGAAAATATTACATATCATTCAGATTTCAGAAGATTACAATAATATTCGACTTTGGTACATGTTTGAAGTCTCAAAATCAAATATCACTTTTATATTTTCTTATTATTAATCAGTTGTTAATACTTTGTAATGGATCAATTAGCGTTGAAGTTTCAACATGTTGTGGGATTGCCACTGCGAGCTGCATCTTTTCAGCTAACTCTACACATGGTTCATTTGATTATTTC
>JBAMJV010001076.1:0-120089 GCA_037951105.1 Echinarachnius parma | reverse complement strand
TTAGATGAAAATGATAATTTGTAGCTCATTTCCCATGTAAAATCCGTGATTTCGGCACCGTGACTTCTTTCCATGTCGTAGGCGCGACTTCAAACGGGTTTTCAACGAAAGCTTGATCACGCTTTGGTCTCCATTCAAGTCGGCCGATTCCAATTAAACGGCAGATCTGACGCGTTTAATGGTACGGAAAAAACACTTGAATGGAGACCAAAGCGCGATCAAAGCTTTCGTTGAAAACCCGTTTGAAGTCGCGATACGACCCGGAAAGAAGTCGGGCTGGTGCCAAATCACGATTTTACATTGGAAATGAGCTACAAATCATCATATTCATCTAGCGGCAAGTTACATCATCATCATTTTCATATAGCGGCAAGTTACATCACATATTGTGAAGTATCATATATAATATATTTCACAAAAATATAGTGCACACAAAAGTGCAATTTTGTGGGTTCTGTAGGTGGTTGTAGAGTTATGTGTAGGGCAACTAACTCTCCATGTGTTTGACTAATTGACCTCAATGCTACATGTATAATCAAATTAGATATAATTATCAAAGTACCTTTGCATACCCTCAAATATAAAAAGGAATATGATTTTAGATACAATTACATAAACATGTAAATATATGTTGGATTTATTTCATGATTTGGAAGAGAAAATGTAGAAAGATTTATTGTGTTGTAATGCTGAATTTATGATAAACAGAAAATAAACATAAAATGGTGAGTGCATTATTATTATTAAAGAGAACTTTATTGAAATATGTTCATATGTTTGTTTCTTTACTTTTATACATTTCCACTCCAAATTCATACCGTAAACCGGGGTGACTTAAAATTGCCACTTTTTGAAATGAATGTATTTTGATCAAGCCTCACTTTTAGAACAAATTTATTGTTGTTTCAATTCTAATTCTATTCTAGTTATACGGTTATGTATACAATCAGAAATTAGTTCTAAAGGATGGGACTTGATGGAAATACATCCTTCTCAAAAAGTGGCAAAAGCCCCCCCCCCCCCCCCCCCCCCCCCCCCCCCCCCCCCCCCCCCCCCCCCCCCCCCCCCCCCCCCCCCCCCCTGGCGGCCAAAGTCGGCCAGTTTACGGTATCTAGTATTTTGGATTAACCATTTGAGCATTGCAGTTTATAATCTTTTCTTTCAGGTGGCCAAAATTAGCACATCAGATAGACCCTCACCATACAAATTTTAGACTTGTGTGTCCGTAGATCCTAATTTGTCGGTGTCCAATACAAGAATTTCCAGTGGCCAAATTAAATTTCCAATGCACCCGGGTCACTGCTGATGACAAGCCTTTGAATGGTACTCAAAGACTTTTAAAAACAAAAATCTTTAAAAAGAAAACAAAATATTTTCCTGTATTCCTGTATTTTCCTGTCATATGCTGTATAGTGATAAGTATGTGCACATGTACACAGAAACGCAGGAATTTTGTTTGTACTGCAGGATTTGCAGCCGTGAGGGAAAATTTATATACATGTACCATAGTAGGCCAAAGTCCAATTTTGAGAGCTATTATACCTTGAATATGCTGTCATTAAAACGATTTGATTTATTTGATGAGGATTAAATTATTTGTAAAAATAATAATAGCTTATTCTTATATACTAGTAGCACATTTCATCACTGTTAAGAAATACCAATGCACTTTACAGACAAGACATAAAAACAGTTCCTGATAGGAAAAGAAAACAGAGTACAGTGGCATAGCGTAGTCAGACTGATTTGGGGGGGGGGGGCACGCACATTATTGGGGGCACTCTTTATTTTGTAAACAATGACACCCTAAAGTTTTCTATTTGTTTTCTCAAATTATTGCAGGGGGGCAGGGGGGGGGGGGGGGGGGGGGGGGGAGAGACACGTGCTCCCCATACCCCCCCCCCCCCCTCGTAGCTACATGTACATGTACACCACTGGTAGAGTAGTTGGGCATATCTTATTAAAAATTAACTTTGGCTATAATGACAGTTATGATAATTATACCTCTAGTTTCAAACCGACAGTGTAGTACATGTAGAATATATATCATGTAAAGAAACGGTCAATAAACCCAGTTTAAAACTAAAATCTGGACTGTGGTCAATCTAATTAATATGATTGATGGGCACCCAATCAAGGGGGTCAGATCTCTTAAACCCCCCAAGTCTCTTTCCATCCCTGTTTTGGGCTGGGGCTGCTTCTCAAGCAAGTTTCATTAAATTAGCGCTCAGAAGTTAGGTTTGACAAAACAAAACAAATTATGAAACTAAAACCTGTATTTAAAGAAAGTAAAATGAGGCCAGTGGCTTAGTGTAGTCAGGTTGATTGGGGGGGGGGGGGGGGGGGGGGGGGGGCACACCTTATGTTTTTCTTTATTTTTCCACAGATTTTCCCCTCATGTTTTTATTGCTTTTGGCAAATTATTAAGGGACACGTCCCCCACTCCCCCCCCCCCCCCCCCCCCCACCCCCTACGCCCTGGAGCTACGCCACTAACTGTGGCTAAAAAATTACAAGCTATGCCTTTTGGTAAATAAACTTCTTTTGTGTAAACCTTGTGCCGAGTTAATTTTTCAACCTATGCACACAAATGAAACTGGAATGTTTGTCTTCATGCGGATGACTGGAAACTTTGTTTATTTAACTCTTATCTGTTTGAAAATTTGATTTGTGTTACAAATAAGTTTGTATATTTTGCTATACATAAATATACTACGCACAAAAAGTTCCGCAATTGAGGTTTGCGCATTAATAACTTTTCTATTACGCCATTACCATTCATAAATTTGGTATCATTAGAAAGTGTGAATTCTCCCCTTTACATTGATATAACATTTGCTATGAATATTCTATCATGGAATGTGCATTACATCCAAATGCAGGGCAAAGTCAAAAGTGAAATGTTGCAAAATGCACTAATTTATTAACAAAGGGCCTTCCTTTTGTTTGAAGATTAAAACGTGGCTTGAATGCCTATTACGTAAATTACCATTCATAAATTTGGTATCATTGTAAAGCGTGAATACTCCTCTTTACATTGATATAACATTTGCTATGGATATTTTATCATGGAACGTGCATTACATCAGAATGTAGGGCAAAGTAAAAAATGAAATGTTGCAAAATGCACTGATTTTGTCAACAGTGTGCCTTTCTTTTCTTTGAAGATTAAAACGTGGCTTTCATGCATGACCACCTCACCCCCATTCAAGCCAAGGAAGGCACACTGTTGACAAAATCAGTGCATTTTGCAACATTTCACTTTTGACTTTGCCCTACATTTGGATGCAATGCACATTCCATGATAAAATATTCATAGCAAATGTTATATCAATGTAAAGGGGAGAATTCACGCTTTCTAATGATACCACATTTATGAATGGTAATAGCGTAATAGAAAAGTTATTAATGCGCAAACCTTGATTGCGGAACTTTTTGTGCGAAGTATAATGCCATATACCGTATTTGCCAAGCAAAAATTAACTTTAACCCGTTCAGGACTGGACCCGAAAATATTTGGGCTTAGCCTTGGGTATAGTGGAGAATTCATATTATAGTAAAATCAGTCCGTCCTGAACAGAAATAAATGATTAACAAAAACTGATAACACTTCACAAGTACCGTATGCAATTGTTTTGTGTGTGTGTGTGTGTGTGTGTGTGTATGTGTGTACATGTGTGTGCCATAAAAAAAACATCCAATGTTTTTTTTATTAGAGTGAAAGAATAGTACATGTACAGTTGATTTATAGATGTTTATGTACGTGAACATACTTTAATGGTACTTCATTGACGAATGAAACTACAATTAGTTTGTTTAATTATGTTCATGTATATGGGTCAGAATTTTGAAAAGTGCACTTTTCGACCCCAACAGGGTAAAATTCAATTAATTTTTTTAATTTAAAGACATCTATCTAATGTGAAAGCATGGAATCCTAGCTTCCAGGCGTACCCCATTATACTGGGAAACTCCATGTGGTTCCGTTTTTATTCACTGTTGAAGTAACCCATCTCCAAAAGGCGAACGTCCGTGAGGGATTATGTAGATATAGATTTAGAACCCATATATCTAATTTATTTTCTGTCATATACAGCTTATATTTTGACAATTTACTTCTAAGACTTGCTTCTCTCTGTATGCCAAACGAGGATTGTGTTTTATTTGCCAAATAGAAAATACAAACGTCCAAACTTTTAATGAATTGTTATGTTTGTTTAAAATTAATGTGTTATTCAGAACCTTTGCTTTACTTTAGCCGCATTTTTAAGGAACGCATCTGGGTCATTCCATGTCAAATCACCCAATGGATTTCATCGTACCCCCTTCAAATTTGTTCATATTTGGTATGTATGATATTTCAACCTTTCAAAGCGCAAATATTTAAGTTTTACCCCAATCCGCCCAACGGTTTTGGCGCTATGGGCGATTCTTTGGGGGTGGTTTTGTCAAAAATGGGTGTGGGCACCGTTTTTCAAATCGCCATTGTCCGTTAACCGTTGGGTCAATTTATTTTTTAATGGTGTCATTGGACTGGAGATGTTATATGCAATCCATTTATGCCATTTGTTTTCATGCATGAGCGAGTTTGGATACGATAACATTTGACCTTAGGCTTCAACCCTCCGTTTTACCTCGTGGATCAAATAATTTAGAGAATTTGTTTGGCTTAAATCTTGGCTTGATATAATATCTACAACATATGAAAGAATTGGAGATGTATTATTTCTTGTTTTTTCTACAGCCTTGTTTTAAGTTTGCAAATTTCATGTAAAATTGAATTATTTTAGACCTACATCCATGTCCAAGAATTCTATAGGGGTGTATTGTATGAAAAAGACCTTTTCAAAGTCAGGATTAGAGCCTATTCAGACTCTGGCTCACCACTGTTAAATAGACCTGCTAATCCCCATACAATAGCACAATCCAGACAAATGACATTCTAATGATACCACATGTTTCCAACCTGACAATGGCCCTGTTGCAGAAAGAGATAAATCAATTGTGAGTCAGATCAAATGTTCTAAATGCACAAATCTGATTGGTTGAAATCAGTCTTGGAGGTCTCGAGGCCGGCCTCGGCCTCGAGGCCGGCCTCGAGGCCGATTTTTCAGTCCTCGGCCTCGGCCTTGGCCTCGTAATGCCGTGACTCGGACTCGTCCTCGGCCTCGTAGCATGCGGCCTCGATGACTCGGGTCGAGGACGGTTCGAGGCCGGAAGATTTCATAGAATCTGGTGAATTTAAGATTCAACATTTGCATCGGCCCGGAAGCGCGTATCAATATAAGTGTGTGTGAGTGATGATAACGTGTATATGCATGCAGTGTGCGCTACGTGCGATGCGCTAAGTCACATGTGTCACAGTGTTGCTATCGTCATGCAGTATTTTCAGTATGATTTTCGTGTGATTTGAAGATTTGTGATTTTGGAAGTAGTGAACCAAAAACGATCGTTTCAACGGAGGGCGAGGAGTAATTTATCAACCCAGAATCGGCATTTATCGAGATTTTGTTGGTAACTGATTATTATTATATTGATAACGAACGTGAACACCAATCATACACGGACAAAGAAATAAAATTGAATGATATTGTACGATATTTTCAGGGGATTCTTATAGTTATACAGCTAGCTACGCATTAAGGACGTTCCCCAGTTATGTTTGTGCGCATCCGAACTGCGCAGGTTGTTCAGATGAAGTGCGCAAATTCATACGCGCGTTTATCAATGACGTATGAATGGCTTTGCGCGTGTCTAATTGTGACGTATAAATATATGTTTACGCACTTCTGCTATAGTACGCGCAAATGGCCCTTCGTGGTTTGAAAATGTTTGATGAGTAATTTGAGATTCAATCCATTGGTCTTCTTCACTAAAAAGACGGAGTAATATGTATGTTTTTGTTAATTTATGTTTTGCTCTGGATAGTATGTATAATAATAATAATATTGACTGGCTTGTTCTTTCGTGATATATCAGAAATATTGCATTCGCTAGGATCATATTGCACTCGTCTTCGACTCGTACAATATGATCCTAGCGAATGCAATATTTCTGATATACCACTCAAGGCCAGTCAATATTATATAAAGTAACTGATGGAGGTCCTCGTGTGACCAGACGAAAGCAAATTGTTAAGAATTTGGTGGAGTACCTGAAGTCCTCATAAAGATACTGACAGGAATACATCATAACCAATTCACAATTTGCATTTCAAGGTTTCGTGTGAGAAAACAACTGTACATTGAATTGCAACAAATTTGGGCACAAATTGTGCAGATATTTTTTCTCTTACTTTTGACTCGTGTTAAACATTTTCACTGATACTAAGCATGATTTGTCCAAGAATTGTTTTTACACTGTGAAACTATCAGTGGGTTAATTACCCCTGTTTCAGGGTTCTGTTTTTTTTTCTTTCTATGTACAAAGTACATCGCGACAGTTTACAGCATATCAACCACTGTAACAACAAACAAATGCAATCTACAATCAACACTATTATAGATCAAGAATTATTTTTTTATTGAGAGGGCAGACTAATATGTTACAACTCCCCTTTCCTGATTTGTCTTCCTCCAGTAGGCCCACTCTGGCGTACTAGTGGGGGGTCATGGGGGGGGGGGGGCGCTTGACCCCCCCAAATAAATTTAAATCATGGCTTTTCTCTAATTCGATAACAGTGATTGAAAGAAAAGAGTATTTCTTTAGACAAGAAAACTCAGATTTTACTTCATGTCAAGTCAAATTTCCTTCCCAAGTATGCACCAGATTGCATAATTTCAACTAAAACATTGCAAAAGCACCTTTACCCCCACCCTATCACGGCAATTTTGGCAAGTTTTGTTAAAGTGACATGGGTTTTGGATGTACAACATAGGTTTTATGAACCCACCCCATCATTGCATCTCTGGATAGGTTCCCGACCAGATTTTGTGGTCTTACGATGTTTTCTGCCGCATGGGGGCGCTGCTAGCACAAAATCGAGCACACGAAACCCCCATTTTTAAAGTTTTTCTGTATTCAGTAACCCTTTTTCTATAATTTTGGCAAGTTTCGTAAAAGTGACATGGGTTTTTAATGTACAACATAAGTTTTATGAACCCACCCCATCAGTGCATCACTGGATAGGTTCCAGACCAGATTTTGAGGTCTTACGATGTTTTCTGCCGCATGGGGGCGCTGCTAGCACAAAATCGAGCACACGAACCCCCCATTTTATAGTTTTTCTGTATTTAGTAGCCATTTCTCTATAATTTTGGCAAGTTTCGTAAAAGTGACATGGGTTTTGAATGTACAGCATAAGTTTTATGAACTCACCCCATCAGGGCATCACTGGATAGGTTCCAGACCAGATTTTGAGGTCTTACGATGTTTTCTGCCGCATGGGGGCGCTGCTAGCACAAAAACGAGCACACGAACCCCCCATATTTATAGTTTTTCTGTATTCAGTAGCCCTTTCTCTATAATTTTGCCAAGTTTCGTAAAAGTGACATGGGTTTTGAATGTACAGCATAAGTTTTATGAACCCACCCCATCAGGGCATCACTGGATAGGTTCCAGACCAGATTTTGAGGTCTTACGATGTTTTCTGCCGCATGGGGGCGCTGCTAGCACAAAAACGAGCACACGAACCCCCCATTTTTATATTTTTCCTGTATTCAGTAGCCCTTTCTCTATCATTTTGGCAAGTTTCGTAAAAGTGACATGGGTTTTGAATGTACAGCATAAGTTTTATGAACCTTGCCCATTATCCCACCCCTAACAGACAATGTCCATGAGAAGGATTTTTAGGATATTGGTGTTTTCTGCCGCGTGAGGGCGCTGCTAGCAAGATTGAGAGCATACACCCCCAACTTTAATTTTTTCCCCCCTCGTTTTGGATACCTTTCTCTACAATTCTCCCAAGTTTGGAGAAAATTACGTGGATTTTGAAAGAATTATGGG
This sequence comes from Echinarachnius parma, assembly GCA_037951105.1. Taxonomy (NCBI): domain Eukaryota; kingdom Metazoa; phylum Echinodermata; class Echinoidea; order Clypeasteroida; family Echinarachniidae; genus Echinarachnius; species Echinarachnius parma. The sequence continues at coordinate 112,146 of JBAMJV010001076.1, read as the reverse complement.
GATTTCAGTTTGCTATTGGACATTTTGTTGCCTATCATGGCCTTGATCCTGTAACGCTATCATTCTATACTGGACGTCAGATTGCCATATTCTGCAGAGTCCCGTAGAAGAAAAACAAGCACACGAACCTATGGTTTTATTTGCATATTTGGGCTTCGGATGGGTCAAAGTTACGGTATGGAAAGTTTGAAGAAACTGACATGGACTTCACTTTAACTGGGGAACGTCCTTAAGCTAAGATGACGCCAGGCCGACCGGCGCGGCCAGGCGCGTGATGCAGGGGATTCCTGGTGAGTGTAGATCGGAGCTTGAAGTAACACCAAAATGATTGTTATCATTTTGTGCTTTTCTCAGTAAATTCCATAAGAGCACAATAAAAAAAATAACAAATAATTGACTGGGAGTGTGATTACTGATAAATATTGTTCTGTCTGCAGACTACTCTGATCATTCACAATTATTTTGTTATTCCCACTCAAACTTCGAGTTTGAGTTCGAAGCCGTGGTCGTGGAAGATATTTTTTTGGTGACAAATGGAATGCCGGTGTCTTTGCCTTTCGTACCATAGCAATTATTGCATGTGGTTGTCCTGTTTTTATCGCTTGAAAATTACAATGAATGAAAGAACTTTTAAATTTAGATAACCCAAAATAAATTCAATGCAAACATAAGCGTCTACTCTTGGGAGCAGTTTGGAAGTTGCTGTAGAAGTTTCACAGAATTGAAGCCGGCGAAGTCATTGAAATAAAAATCATATAATTATATACTGTGGACGTAGACTGAATCGCTGGTAGAATTATACATTATTCTGGTCTTCTGGAGCATCAGTTGACGGTTATGAAGTATAATTATAATAATTATGAATTTTTACTAAAAAGATTAACATTTCCTACAATAAAAATAATGGTGTTCACTTTGAATAATGCAGAATTTAGGCGGAAAATATGGTTGTTTGTGTCGGAATGAGGGCGCCCTTCGATCACCATGAGGGCGCTCTACATGAAACTAATTTGAAAATGCACGATTATATATACGTTCTTAATTATATAAACAATACATGATATATCGTACAGAAAATTGTATAAAACTAACCCTAGACAGTCCAAGGCAGAATAAATATGTTGCACTATCATATTTTTGCAATATTTCGTACATGATAGTGATGCACATTTTTTGTGATAAATATGCCATAAAACATCATATAAAGACAAACTTTTTTTTCCAGATAGACATGCTACAATCTGTATGTAAAAATGTATTATGTTTTGTTACCCATTATATGATAAAATGCTGTGGTCAGGTGCAGATGTTTTTGAAATTTGTATTGTATTGGCCTAGAGAGGGCGCCCTACTCAACAATGAGGGCGCTATTTCTATAAAAAAAAAGAGCGAACACGCAAGAGTAATTGATTTCGTAATTGTTGATTTGAATCAATTGTTGATTGGGTGATTGTGTTTGATTGATTGTATGATTTTAAAAGGTTTAAAATAAACAAAAAAAATAAAATATGACATTATTATTTTAATTTGGTGACTCGGACTCGGACTCGGACTCGGACCATGGTGACTCGGACTCGGACTCGGACTCGGACCATGGTGACTCGGACTCGGACTCGGACTCGGACCACGGTGACTCGGACTCGGACTCGGACTCGGACCATGGTGACTCGACTACAACACTGGTTGAAATGCAGAAAATGTCTCTCACTGCAACAGGGCATAGGTGGAGATGTTTTCTTGAATAAAATCTTTCAAGTTCAAATTATTGCAAACTTGTACATCAATTATGAAAGCAAATATCTACAGGTATCCCTTTTCAATTAATTTAATGTTTCTATGCAACAGAAATTCATGCAATAGTAACATGATTTGCAATTGTGAACATTCAACCCTGATTATTTCCAACTAAACCAAACACAAAAACAATGCTGTTTGATATTCCACTCATTTTGATTTTTAATGGCACTTGTTTTTAAATGCATTAATTGCAATAAAAAAACAGTGCAATTTGAAATTTCACAAACCATAAATAATGCAGCAAATGTGATGATTCACAGAAATGGACAGGCATGCGCAAGTTCTTGTGACTTTTGAAATTAGGTCATTTGTCTTTAATCTAAGCTCTTTCATAGTATGAAGAGATAAGTATCTCTGATTTTCACACATAGTGTACAAAACAACTGTAGAAATATTGTGGTAAGATCAAATCTTAAACAATCATTGGTTATAAAATTATGAGCAGTTGTCTAGAGGGTAGTTACTGTTTGTGTTTGGTATAGTTGGAAAGAATCAGGTTTGAATTTGTACAGATTGCAAATCATGTTAATATTGCATGAATTTCTGATGCATAGAAACATTAAATTCATTGAAAAGGGATACCTGTAGATATTTGCTTTCATAATTGATGTACAAGTTTGCAATTTGAACTTGAACTTGAAAGATTTTATTCAAGAAAAGATCTTCACCTAGGCCCTGTTGCAGAGAGAGACATTTTCTGCATTTCAACCAATCAGATTTGTGCATTTAGAACATTTGACCTGACCCACAATTGATTCATCTCTTTCTGCAACAGGGCCATTGTCAGGTTGGAAACATGTGGTATCATTAGAATGTCATTTGTCTGGATTGCTATTGTATGGGGATTAGCAGGTCTATTTAACAGTGGTGAGCCAGAGTGTGAATAGGCTCTAATCCTGACTTTGAAAAGGTCTTTTTCATACAATACACCCTTATAGAATTCTTGGACATGGATGTAGGTCTAAAATAATTCAATTTTACATGAAATTTGCAAACTTAAAACAAGGCTGTAGAAAAAACAAGAAATAATACATCTCCAATTCTTTCATATGTTGTAGATATTATATCAAGCCAAGATTTAAGCCAAAAAAATTCTCAAGATTATTTGATCCACGAGGTGAAACGGAAGGTTGAAGCCTAACGTCAAAGGTTATCGTATCCAAACTCGCTCATGCATGAAAACAAATGGCATAAATGGATTGCATATAACATCCCCAGTCCAATGACACCATTACAAAATAAATTGACCCAACGGTTAACGGACAATGGCGATTTGAAAAACGGTGCCCACGCCCATTTTTGACAAAACTACCCCCGAAGAATCGACCATAGCGCCAAAACCTTTGGGCGGATTGGGCTAAAACTTAAATCTTTGCGCTTTGAAAGGTTGAAATATCATACATACCAAATATTAGCAAATTTGAAGGGGGTACGATGAAAATTTTCACTTTTTTTGGGTGATTTGACATGGAATGACCCATCTATATACGCTCGTATTCCCGTACCACACACTTCAATGTGCATGTTAATAGGATAAATTGCTGTCTAGATCATAATATTGCATAATTACATGACCAAAGAGAGTATAGTTTTCATCACGGACGTTCCCATATCGCTCACGGACGTTCGTTAGAAACTAGAATGTTGGCAGAATGATCTGATCTCATCCAAAAGAGTTTCTATTCTTCGCAAATGGCTTTAAAACAGGGTCATTATACAAACAAACTTGAAAATTGCAATAAATCTGTTTAAATAGTTTGGTTTTTACATGGACCTGGTCGTTATAATGAGTCCTATTATTGGTTGGAATTGACTTAATGCTTATAGAACAATATGATGATAATACTTTATCTATTCCTATTATATTTAAGCCAGAGACTATGCATACATCCTAGTCAGATATAAAAGTAGCATTTTCCAAGTCGCCTGGTCCCTCTTTCTTACTATTATTGTTTTTAATTGCAATTTCACGGACGTTCGCATACATTTCACGGACGTTCTCTGCCTGAACAGTCTTACAGAAATTGATGACAACATTTATTTGAATCTCCTCTAGGCTCCAGACCAATATAAAACATATAAATTTATCAGTTGATATGATTTTAGCTATCTGAATTGATTATAATGAAATGTCTGCTACTTAACTATCACTCTTAGTGGACCTGTGGAAATCGTAACCCTATAATTTTACACCGGCTTTCCTCGGTTGGGCACTCTATAACAGAAATGCCACCATACTTCTGTAAATAAATGATTTTACAACATTTCCGCAATCATAAATAACATGTTTAATCAAAATAAAGGCCATTTTCCTGTCACCAGAATACAGTTTCTCACATGAGTCTTAATGTCACGGACGTTCGTATTAATTTCACGGACGTTCTCGAATTGCCTATAGTGGTACCCAAGTGTCCAATCTCGAGTCAATTCCTTACAGAAATAAATGTAAGTGCCAACATAATTTGTTAATATATGCATATCACACGTTTTTATATGTGCAAAACCTTGCCATATATATTTGAGATGTATTTTGACTTTGGGAGACCCATATATAAAAGTTATTTTGGATTGTGTATGTTGTATTTCGATTCAATTCGTATATGGTTTATTAATTGAAAATACATATATTTATCGTTTCCAGCCATTAATTTTCACAAAACATGAAACAAACTGAGGGTACCGAAAGCCATGAGCAAAGTAAATAATATACACGTAAAACTTTATTTCTTAAATAAATACATAAAGAATGCCTTTTTAGATCATACATGTATATTATGTTTTGTATAAAGAAATATTAGACATAGAAACCATTACGCTAAATATTATACGCTAAACATATTATACATGTTTGTTATTGCATTTTATTTAGAAAGAATATCTTAATAAAATGTAATAACAATCGCATATATAATAAATTCAATCATTTTAAGGGCTAACTAAAGTAACTAAACGTGTTTAACATTTAAATCTAATTTGCAGAGATTATAAATTGTTTTATAACATATTTCAAAGTTAAATCTTGCAAATAATCATGTTGATAGTTTCCGATGTTTCCTGACCCACATCTTGTTTCCTAATTGTTAACCTCCAACCGGTTTCAATGTTTCAATTATAATTAAGAACAAGGCTAATCTTGAATGGTTTATTATAAATATTGCGCGAGCTAAAATTTAGTTGTACAATATTATAATGATTCTAGCAAAAACAATATTTTTGATATATCAAGAAATAACAAAACAGACAATATTATAAGTATTATTACGATGAAGTCATCAAAATAATGCATAAATATTACACCAATCTTGCGCCATACAGCCATTTAGTTGGACTTAAATCCGACAGGCAGATGAGAAAACAGTCTCAAAGCCTGCAGCAGAGGAGGGGCCAACAGTCTCAAGTTTTGCAGAGGGTGGGGCAACAGTTTCCACACAGACCTTCGGTTGCAATGTTGTTACTTGTTACTGCGCCATATACCCCCTTTTTTATGTTTTGAACAGCTTTCTTTCGCTTGTAGGCCTGCGACTGTGCATAATCATAATCTTGGGGTTTGACTTCCTATAATACAATGTCCACGCTGCACAGGTGGAAGTAAATATAATATCTAGTGGTATTACAAAACAGCTAAGCAAGTTGATCAAATGTAAAACGAACCTCCGTGATGGTGACTACAAATCAACATATTCATGTGTGGTTGGCAATGACATGGGTCGAAAGGCACACACAAGGGGCACCTGCTGTCAAAAAATTGTACCAGTACTTGAACTTTTACTAAGATTTTTGGGGCAATAAATGACGAACGAACGTCCGTGAGCACAACATTTCATAAGTTTGTTACAGTTAAATGACTTGCAGGAAATAAATCTATCTGGGATATGAGAGACATAACAATGTACTAACAACATCAAACGGTATCAACTTGCTGTGAGCGTTTAACATGGTAACATTATTAGAACAATGTTCATGATCGAACGTCCGTGAGCGAACGTCCGAGCGAACGTCCGTATTATAAATAGTTGTCAAAAGGCTTTGAAAATGCTTGATATAGCTTCTTGGTTAGCTGCTTGCCCGATAAAATTGCTGTACCAGTGTCTACGTGCAGATAAGCAGCCTCAGATTCGTAATTGGGTCTACTCTTGCCGGACGTTCGTTTTCATCACGGACGTTCGTTTTCATCACGGACGTTCACGAAGATCAATTTTTGGCCCAAACCAAACATTGCATTTTATAGATAGTATTCAAATAGGCAAAATATTGTGGCCCTACTATGAGTCCATCAGACTGACCCCAGCAATTGATGACTAGGATGCAATTCGCTTATAGCAGTGATGATAACAGACGACAGAACGTCCGTGACGAAATCCAGTATAATTTCATACAAAAAAATGTTACTCCGCGAGCAGGAGTAGTTAGCCAACAATTGTTGTAGAATGTGTTCAGTGGGTTCAACCCTTAGTTTTGGAAATAGTTTTTGTTTTGACAACTAAGTAGAATTTTGGTTGCATGGATTTTAATGTATATTCACGGACGTTCACTTATCATGGCCTTTCCTATTGAAATGTACCCTGATATCATATCAATGCCGCTCTTCCGCCAATTCTTATGTGATACATGCTCCAGAAATGTAAGATAGAGAATATAGACATTAATGCCTTTAAAGTTGATTAATATTTTTTTTAATCAGGTTTAAAAATTCATTATTTTGTGGAAAATGACAATTTATGCTATTTTTCCACCTTTGAGGTCCTGTGGCATGAAACCGAATGTTTGAAATGATATACAACTATATATTTTCTGAAAGCCTTAATAATACTATTTAATAAGAGACCAAAAACAGGTATATCGGAGTTAATGGCGAGACACAGCAAATTATAGAAGCGCTCAAGGTCTGGAAATGGCCAAAAGTGCATACTACAAAAATCTGACCCATATGTGTACATATATTCATATTTAATTGTATGTTTTGGAGGAAATAAAAGTGTTTATTAAGAGGAAATGGTTATTTGAAGGAATCAAAAGTGTGTGTGTGTGTTCCTTAGGGGTGGGGTGGATGCAATTATGTACATGTCTTAATATATCACAAACAAATATTTTGTGTAGCGCCCTCTATATCAAAACTCAACTATCCCTTTAACATTGATGTAATGTGTATATTCATATTTAATTGTATGTTTTGGAGGAAACAAAAGTGTTTCTTTTGAGGAAATGGGTTATTTGAATGAAACAAAAGTGTGTGTGTTTCTGGGGGATGGGGGTGGATGCAATTATGTACATGTGTTAATATGTAACTAAACTGGGCTCCAAAAGAAACTTATCACTTCTTCAGAGCGACACACATTAAAATCCAAAGCATAAAAATGAATCATAATTGGGCATAGATTAGCTATAATACTCCTCAGCAAGCACATCTAAAAGAAATTATGTTTGATTTAGTCAACAAAGAATAAAATAAGGTGAAATCGCAAGAGGTCATTTTTCAAAAATCACAGAAACTGCTCGACTTTTGGGCACGGAGCTCGGTACGGACAATAGCCAGTCTGGTGGTTACATAACCCGCCTTTGATGTTGAATGAATAGCTATTGAAAGTTCTGAATAAGACCGCCTTTCATGGAGGTTCGCAGCGAGCAGTTTCTGTGATTTTTGAAAAGTGACCTGTAGCGATTCCATCGCATTTTTCTCTTTTTTGGCAAAAGCAACTTTTCAATTTTTCAGATATGCTTCATAAGGAGAATGATAACTTATCTGTGTCTAAATATGATTCAATTTGCTGCTATGGATTTTAGTGAACGTCGCTCTGAAGAAGTGATAAGTTTCTTTTGGAGCCCAGTTTATGTACATAGTATGTATAATTTGTGTTAGTATGATAATGACTTGTTCCGCTTGAAGTAGAATGAAATAAAAGAAAGATAGTCAAATTACAGAATCCTTTAATATACAAGACTATCATTACAGTATATTATGAGATATGGTTATATAGTTTTCCAGTATATAACATATGACAATTATTGTGAACTGTGAATGACCAAATCGGTATGGTAAAGGACTATGAAAACAAAATAAAATGTTTTATTATAAATTAAAACAAATGTCCTTTTTTCTTCCAGCTACGAAATGTTCCAATGCGAACAATGAGAATAAATGCTCGCTGTTGATGTGGAGGTGTTTCTTTAGTTCCAACTTACAGGATTTATTGGTAAGTATTGAACTTATTGTCACTGCGGACAATATTTTGCGAAAGATAATACAATATATATTTCACAATAATTATAACCATAGGAAAACAATTTCGTTTCAGGGGCTACTCTTCTAGCTTGCATGCATGAAAATAGCACTCAAAATTTGTTTTGCATTGAACTATTTAATATATATATGCAAATTTGTTTTTTCACTGATTATGATATTTGTACAACAGTCCTTCATCTAATATTTGAGATATTTATTTTCTAGTTCTACCATCTTTATTCTAGTATCACAAATTTCTAGCTCAAGTTTACTATTTTACTTGTCGTTTGACCCCTCGAATAGGAACTTTTGCATGACAGATTAATATTTCAATTCAGTCCCACCAGGTCAGGGTAGGAAACACACGGGGGCTGAGAGCGATTTTGCCCCCTAATTTTCAAAATAGCCCCCTGAAATCAGTAGGTAGCCCCTACGATTGTCATAGGGTATTATGTGAAATACTTTGTGATATTCATCAGATTGCAAAGTAGCCTCCTTAACTTCAAAATTAATTATTTCCCTGAGTCCCACACATAAAAGATACAATCATGTTTTTGTGTTAAAGAACAACAAATCTCCTTTCAGGCAGTTAAGTAATATAATTTTTGAACAATCTTTGTGTCTTTATTTTGTCCTCATACCCTAAAAGTTAATATTTGCTCCAAATTTATGCATTCAACCGTTTTAGTTTCTTTTGTCTTCATCACAGATTTGAACATTTGAGCTCATTCCCACCCATAACCAACCATGTTGCAGCAGATCCTGAAAGACATGTTCATCGACCCTGAGCTCCTGGCAGAGCTATCATACACGGTACCTCTTTGTCAAGATGCCTGAGGAACAAGTCAGGAGATATGATAAAATACCAAATATATATATATTTTTTGTCTTTTTTAGCTCATCCGGCCCGAAGGGCCCGATGAGCTTATGCCATGCCGTGGCGTCCGTCGTCCGTCCGTCCGTCCGTCCGTCCGTCCTTCCGTCCTTCCGTCCGTCCGTCCACAGTTTTCAAAATGCTTCTTCTTCGTTATTTTTCAACCGATTTTGATTCTGATTGTTTCATATGATAGGGCTAGGAGGGGGATTTAAAACTTCTACACAGAATCGTGAAATTCATTATATATGCTAATTTATGCAAATTTATTCGAAATCACAAAAAATGCTTCTTCTCCTTCATTTCTTGACCGATTTTGATTTGGTTTGCTTTATCTGGTAGAGCTAACTTTGGTACACTAAACTTCTACACAGAATTTTGAATTTTTTCTCCATTAATTAATTATGGTAATTTATGCAAATTTATTCCAAAAATCACCAAAAATGCTTCTTCTCCTTCATTTCTTGACCGATTTTGATTTGGTTTGCTTTATCTGGTAGAGCTAACTTTGGTACACTAAACTTCTACACAGAATTTTGAAATTTTTCTCCATTAATTAATTATGGTAATTTATGCAAATTTATTCCAAAAATCACAAAAAATGCTTCTTCTCCTTCATTTCTCGACCGATTTTGATTTGGTTTGCTTTATCTGGTAGAGCTAGCTTTGGTACACTAAACTTCTACACAGAATTTTGAAATTTTTCTCCATTAATTAATTATGGTAATTTATGCAAATTTATTCCAAAAATCACAAAAAATGCTTCTTCTCCTTCATTTCTCGGCCGATTTTGATTTGGTTTGCTTTATCTGGTAGAGCTAACTTTGGTACACTAAACTTCTACACAGAATTTTGAAATTTTTCTCCATGAATTAACTATGGTATTTTTAAATTTATTTATTTATTTATTTATTTATTTATTTATTTATTTATTTATTTATTTATTTTTATTATTTATTTATTTATTTTTTAATTTTTTATTATTATTATTTTTTTTTTTAAATTTATTATTTTTTAAATTTATTTTTAAATTTTTTTTTATTTATTAAATTTTTTTTCCCCCCCATGTCCCTTCTGGGGCGTCAAATTTATATTTTTTTCACTCTATTTTTTTAAAATTAATTTTTATGTCCCTTCCAGGGCATCACATTTTTATTTTTTGACCAGTTGAAAAGTGTACCACATGAAATTTGCGATATTTGATGTTGCGAGATGCCGGATGAGCGCTACGTCATTGACGTTCTGGTTTTGTCTTTCATAACAGATTTAAACATTTGAACTCAGTCCCACCCACTCATAAGCAACCACGTTGCAGCAGATTCTGAAAGACATGTTCATCGACCCTGAGCTCCTGGCAGAGCTATCGGAGCATCAGAAACGGTTCCTCTTTGTCAAGATGCCTGAGGAACAAGTCAGGAAATATGATGAAGTAACAAATATATATATATATTTTTTGTCTTTTTTTGTCTTTCATCACAGATTTAAACATTTGAACTCACTGCAGTCCCACCCATAAGCAACCATGTTGCAGCAGATCCTGAAAGACATGTTCATCGACCCTGAGCTCCTGGCTGAGTTGTCAGAGCATCAGAAGCAGCTCCTGTTTGTCAAGATGCGGGAGGAACAGGTCAGGAGATACGACGCCCGGGAAGTCGAAGAGAAGAAGAACCCGCCGAAAAAAGCCCCTAAAGTTGGTAAGAGTCGTAATCGCACTAAAAACTTCTCCTATTTGGAGGTCACCTGGCCACACTGGCCACTAGCTTCCAACGTGCCTGATCAAGTTGGCAGAAATTTATTTGGTTTATAGAGTGTGCATGACTAGCTGCTGGGATGCGTTTGAGTGGTGGGAAACTAAAAACGGATAGCAGAGCAGAAAAATCCACCGAAAAAAGAGTGGAATTCGCAGTTAAATCTGTCTTAGTGGTCACTGGTGATGGTGGCCAAAAGGGATGTTATCTGAGGAAAAACAGAAAAAAACATTCTTCTGACAACACTTCTTGTAAAACCCATACATTGTACACACAAGATCATTGGAAACCCCCATTTTTTTGTGACGTTGGTCATGAATATATGTGCTATATCTCTGCAACCGTACCCTCGATTTTCGCATATAGGGCCATTCTTTGAAAAGTGAAACTTTTTCGGAAAAATTGAAGTTTTATTTTTCTGTAGTTTTGTTCCATTTTTGGAATGATCCATGTGTAAAGTTTCATGAAATACATGATTTGAAGTTTAAAATGAAACTTTTTTACTCATTTGCATAAATTTACATATTTCAATATTTTTCTAATAATCATAATTCAGAAAATAATCAAGATATCAAAAGGATAATTAGCAAGCTCATTCTTCTCACTTTCCTGTACAGGTTGATACCAACTTTGTAAAAATTCAACCTTTCATTCTTTTCTAAACCCGATATTATAAAATTCCCATTTTTCCATTCATATTTACCACCCCAAAATGTCACACACGTGACCAGACGTTGCCACATAATTAAGTACTATAAAAAACAACGGTTTGATATAATTCTCATTCATTGCTATTGTTGTACTTACAAATGTATAGTACTTCTCTGGTAATAAGATGAACATTATAGCTATTCATATTTTAAAGAATTTTCCAAATGAAATTTAGTTATGAAAAAAGCGCTCCGTGCGAAGTCACACACGTGACCCATGCCATTTGACCTCTGACATTGAGTTACGTAATCCTTATAAAATCTTTTGTTAAGTTTGAAAGACTACAACATATTCAAGTCACATATGAAGTAAAAATCATTATAGTCTCATGCTTACTGAAATATAAGCATCCCATTTCAAAATTTGTCATGTTTTGGGTCACACACGTGACCAAGAATGGCCCTATAGGGTCTTAAAATGTGCGCGAGATGTGAAAGAAAAAAGTCATTAAATTTCAGCGCAAGATCTTTTTGCGTTAATGTCGAGTGGGGGGCTGATTTAGCCCCCCCCCCCCCCCCTGGGCTATTGAGGGTTAAAAAATAAATATATAATAACATTTCCCTTTGAATTTCTTCTTGTATCTTGTCCTTTTTAATCAGGTAAGAAGAATTTGGATTGGTTGCTAGGACGAGATGGCCAAGAGTGGGTATGGATAATGGGGGAGCACAAGAACGATAAAACGCTAGATCAGATCTTGGAGAGGGAGAACGAGAAAGAGGCGGCCATCTTGGCGCAGAAAGAAGCTGTGGAAAAGAGGTAAGCACACATATTTATTTATTTATTATTTTTTTTGGGGGGAGGAAGGTGCGGGAATTTCCCCAGCAATTTTTGATGCGATAATTCTGCGGAGGTATCGCCGCGCTGCTTCATGAGTTTTTTCATTGAAGCCTTATTCTCAATTTCGTGAAATAATCCTACGGAAATTAAATTTGTTCCTAGCATTCATAAAACCTACATTTTTAAAATTCTAATCGCTGCAATAATATAATTTTAGGCTAAAAATGGTCAATAATTTATTTAATTGGAAAAAAACATTGAAGTACAGTAAAAAAAAACAAAGAAATACATAAGAAATTCCCAAATAAAAGCAAAATACATAAGGAAACTTTTGGCTGTTGCAGTTTTTAACACTGAAAAGTTGTTAATTAAGTAAAAAAAGAATATGTATGCATACAATTAGCATATTCTAAGCAATAATTAGTGATATATAGACTAAAAAAGATCTTTTGTATAATTTTTTTGTCTTTTATTTCAGTAAAATAAATATGCAGTCTTGCAGATTATGTTGCAAGCTATAAGAGTGCCAAATGTTGCCGCGGCTACGTGTTCTTGGCCGAGATTTTTTTTTGGGGGGGGGGGGGGGTGGGGTGAGCGGAATCCTATAGTCAAAATAACCAGGCCTGATGAGGATTAAATAGGGACCATCATTATTTTGCCATTCAAAGTTAGGCTTGTCTTTAATATAATTTATGACTCTTCAATTGTCAATCATTAATTGGGGGTAAATTATAAATGCTTTTCATAAAATGTTGATGAAAATGTCATGAATACATTGCCTAAAGTGTATGCTTTTTGTTTGATTCACCAATTGTTTTGAACAGAATAGCAGAATTGTAAGTACACCGATCTGCAAAGGTACCACTTCTCAATTTTCTCATGATCCATGCCAGCATGTTTGTTTTTTGTTTATCACTTGTTTATCACAATGTTTCTGCAAATCATAACCATCAACAGAAGCTTTAGAACGCCACTCACCCATTTTCCCCACAGTTTTTAAAGCCTACATTTTTGTTTTCATTATAGTTTTGTATGTGTGATTTCAGCTTGACGAAGGAAAATTGATGAAGTTGAAACAATGCGCTGCAAGTGCATGTAAAATATGAAACGAGATATTTTTGGTTTATTTATAAATGAACAAAAGCATGAAATCATTTCAGTATTATTAAGTTAAGTTCGTTGAAATGCACACAAGCAGTGGTGTAGTGTGTGTGTGCTTGTTTGTGTATAAGTTGGAGGAGGGGGGGGGGGCGGGTGGCGGGGGGCGGGGGGATAGGGGAGGGCACACACTATATATTTCAATATTTCTTTAATATCCATATATTTTATTGTTTTCTCATATTATTTGAGGCCATGCTTACCCATAGCTATGTCACATAACACATATTCTCAGGATTATACTGTATAATGAACGATAATAGTAATTTCAGTGAATTTTTAGTTCTTATTCAAAGAGAGAATTAATCAAATAGGTACATAATGGGCAGTAGAAGAATAGTACTGCATTTTCCCCTTCTCAATTGGTTACCACATCAATAATTGATCTTGAAAAAAACCCAGACATTTTGTAATAAATATCGTACTGTAAATTAAATAATATTGACATACATGTATCTGGTCCAAAGATTTATTTATACATTTTATAATATGCATTGACAAAATATTTTCCTTATAAAAAACATTATTTTTAAATGAAAATTGTTTTTGTAATAATACAGAATTTATTGTGTAATATAGTGGTAGACATAAAAGAAAATCAATAAACTGTACATAAAATGGAAATTGTATAATATGATACTATTTTATTGTAGCCTACAATTTTTTGTATATATACTATTTAAAAAACCTGTTTTATTACGTTACCATTCCGAGGATCATTTGAATGTAAACATTTTGCTTTGCATGCATGTGTTCATTATCATGAGTTCAAGTTGGTACTTTGTCCCCTAGATACATTACTGCATGATTTTTGTAAACGCACGTCCGGGTTATACAGTTGAGTCACCTCCATTTTACATCGTACTTAATAGTTCAACATTGTTGCATCTAGCTGCATTTAATTGTAGTGTGTCTCTTTTGCAGAATCAAAATATTACATAGAATGTGTAAATTGATGGAACACAATCTGAGTGCTTACCTGAGAAGATTAGGACTAGAAGATGTTCTGGGTTATATTATGTATTTACAATTGTTCTAGCCCTTTTCACATATAACTGGATAGTGTAAACGGATGCCCAACAGATGGCAACATATTCAATCCGTTCCTCTCCATTCGTACATGTGTGCATTTCTTGCCCGTTTCCTTTTTTCAACGAATGCATTCCTTGTCGGGTGATGACCCTTGTGGGGAAAACTTTTGTGCATGCAGCTATGCAGAAAACTGTCACCACCAGATAATTTGATTTCACAAATTATCTATCCATCGGGCATCCGTCTATGCTATTTGGTGATATATGACAACACCCTAAGTATTGCACATTTTGTTTTGTATGATGTTTCATTTGTCATTTATAATATTTCTTACCTTTTCCATTGGAATTTAAAACGGGTTTAATTTAAATCCGTCTTATAGATGTATAGAACTCAAGATTGCCTTTGTTTGAAGATATATTAAAGTTCCATTACGTGTCACAACATTTTACACGCAATTCATGCATGATCATATTGTTTTTTTTGCATAGATATCAAACATGGTTTAATGCATGTGCACAATTTTACAATTTTGTAGCATTAAAACATGAAGTGCCAAGTTAGGGGCATTATTCACCACATTTTCCTGATTTGTACACATTCCATGTCTGGCGATTCTCGCATTGTTGCTGGATTACCTATTTTCCCTGGTACATTTTCACACCTTTTTTCGGGGTCATTTCCAGGCAATTGCATTTCATCAGGGATGCTGACAATGAACACTAAACACATTAGGTCTTTTAAAAAAAATTAACCGTTTTTCTTGAATTTTGCCATTTTGGAATATTTCACGTAATATAGGTAACATCGTCAAAAAGAACCCTTTTTTACATGATTTTTTTATCGCCCATGATACCCCCTGATAATGGAGAGTGGACTCCACAGGGAAGAAGTAGAATGAAGAGGAAGAGGGGGAGGAAAAGGGATGACTAAACAAGGAAAGAGAAGAGCCAAAGAAGGAGGAGGATATTTCTTTGTTAATTATTTTGTTTCAGAGCTCTCCTTCATCTTATTTTGTTAATATTAATTCTGTCATGAACGGAAGAAAGAAGAAGGGGAGAGGTGTTGAAGAAGGAAGAGCCATGATATTTTTTCATTAATTGTTTTGTTTTATAACTCTCCATCTTACATTCAAATTCTGCCATGATGGGAAGAAGAAGAGGATAGTTTGAAGAAGGAGGAGCCATGTTTCTCCATTAATTGTTTTGTCTTCTATTTCTCCATCTTACATTCAAATTCTGCCATGATACGAAGGAAGAAGAAGAGGATAGTTTAAAGAAGGAGGTGCCATGTTTCTCCATTAATTGTTTTGTCTTCTATTTCTCCATCTTACATTCAAATTCTGCCATGATAGGAAGATAGAAGAAGAGGGAGAGGTTAATGAAAGAGGAGCCATATATTTCTTCATTAATTGTTTGGTCTTACAACTCTCCATCTTGAAGAAAGATGAAGGAGGGGCCCTATATCTTCAAGAATTATTTTGTCTTACAACTCTTCTTCATCTTACATTCAAATTATGCCATGATAGGAAGATAGAAGAAGAGGAGAGGTTAAAGAAGGAGGAGCCATATTTCTTCATTAATTGTTCTGTCTTACAACTCACCATCTTACATTCAAATTCTGCCATGATGGGAAGAAAGAAGAAGAGGGAGAGTTTAAAGAAGGATGAGCCATATATTTCTTCATGAATTGTTTTGCCTTATATTTCTCCATCTTACATTCAAATTCTCCCATGATGGGAAGACAGAAGAAGAGGAGCGTTTAAAGGAGGAGGAGCCATCTTTCTTCATTAATTGTTTTGTCTTATATTTCTCCATCTTACATTCAAATTCTCCCATGATAGGGAGAAAGAAGGAGGGGCCCTATATCTCCATGAATTATTTTGTCTTACAGCTCTTCTTCATCTTATTTTGTTAATATTAATTCTGTCATGAACGGAAGAAACAAGAAGAGGAGAGGTGTTGAAGAAGGAAGAGCCATATTCCTTAATTAATGTTTTTTGTCCTTCAACTCTCCTTCATCTTACATTAATTCTGCCATGATAGGAAGAAGGAAGAGGAGGAGATGCTGAGGAAGGAGAAAGAGGAGGAGGAGAAGAGGATAAAACTGCAGGAGGAAGAGGAGCGCCTGAAGAAGGTGAAGGAGAGACTGGAGGAGGAGAAGAGGAAAGCGGAGAAGGAGGCCTACGCCTCCATGAAGGAGATGCGTCTCCAGAAGGAGCGCTGGGAGAAGGAGGAGGCGGAGAAGAAGAAGAAAGAGGAAGAACTGAGGAAGAAGCAGGAGGGGCTCAGAAAACAAAGGGTAGGCAGAGCTGCCAAGTCTCCCTGATTTCACAGGAGCCTCCCTGAAAAGGAGACCAGGATTAATGCATCAGATTTCCCTGATTAGTGAAATATTATTGCCATGCATTTGATATACAAAATCATATTCCCCTCGTTTCAAGTGCCAGCAGGTGAAATAGGGGAATATTTCCCATATTCCCCTCTTTCACAAAAGCCTATGAGATTTACGTGTTAAAAAAGAGGGGAATATGACATCCGGGCACTTTCACGATTGGTAGTCAACATTTTACAAAGTGAACTGGCCCGCGGGAAAAATCTCGCAATAGTGATTTGCCATTGGTGTGTACACAAAACAAGCCGCAGCCATACTTGTGACATTTTATCAAGCAGAGACTTGGTTTTGGTATGTTTAAATACAAAGTTTACATTTTACTAATTTCCGTTACTGCTCAAGATGTCTGTATGGGTAATAATAATGATATTGACTGGCTCTTTCGGGGGATATGACATATATTGCCTTCACTAGGATCCATATTGCCCTCGTCTTTGACTCGGGCAATATGAATCTAGTTCAGGCAATATATGTTGTATCCCCCTCAAGGCCAGTCAATATTATATAAATATCTCCCTGATTTCTGATGAAATTTCCCTAAACCTTCCTGATTGTAGCATTTCAATGTTGGTAGATCTGGGTAGGTTTATTCAACCATCTTTCTACCATTCGTACATTACTTTGGGAATTAAAATGTTATGTGTTTGTACATACTGAAGAATTTTGTTCAGAAAGAATGCCTTAAAAACTCTTATTGCATAGCAATTTTGTTGCAAATGGGAGAATATTCCTAGAATATGACCTGTTGCCACAAAGCCCTTATAAAGTCACAAAAAGTAAAGCTGAGAAAATTGATGACTTTGACGATACAGTGTCATTGTCATTGCCGAATATCTGAATCTTTTTATATAAGGTCGTTGTTAATCGCTGGATTATAAACAGTTATACACCAAATGGAAAGCTGAGAATCTAGAAATACCAAAATCAGTTTTTGAGAAGTATTACAAAAAAAAAGAAGAATCCTGAATATACATTTTTGATAATTCTCATTAAATATGTTAGAGTCTTGTAAGTATTTTGTGATGTATTATTGGTGGGTTCTTTACTCTTTTTTCTTCTTCTTTTTCTTTCTATTTTTCCGATGGGCAGGAGGAAGAATCAATAAAGAGGAAGGAACGGGAAGAGCAGTTGAGGAGGGAGGAGGAGAGTAGGACAGAAGAGCTGTACCTGAGCATCAAGAAGCTGCGGGAGGAAGAGAAGAAAGTTTCCATGAAGGAACGAGAGAAAGCAGATGAGATCTTCTCTAGACAGTGTAAGAAGGGGAAGTGGTATAGAGGGGGGGGGGGGGGGGGGGATCAGTAGATGGGGAGGGTTTATGAGGAGGAGAAAAAAGCCGCCATGAAGGAACGAGAGAAAGCAGATGAGATCTTCTCTAGACAGTGTAAGAAGGGGAAGTGGTATAGAGAGGAGAGGGGGGGGGGGGGGGGGATCAGTAGATGGGGAGGGTTTATGAGGAGGAGAAAAAAGCCGCCATGAAGGAACGAGAGAAAGCAGATGAGATCTTCTCTAGACAGTGTAAGAAGGGGAAGTGGTATAGAGAGGAGAGGGGGGGGGGGGGGGGATCAGTAGATGGGGAGGGTTTATGAGGAGGAGAAGAAAGCCGCCATGAAGGAACGAGAGAAAGCGGATGAGATCTTCTCTAGACAGTGTAAGAAAGGGGAGAGGGTGTTAAAAATACATATGGGAGAGGAGAATCAACAGGTGGGGAGGTTTAGTGGGTGCGGAGGTTTTTTTATGATGAGAAGAAAGCAGCTATGATGAGGGAAGGAGAGAAAAGGCGGACAAAATCCGCCAAAAGAAGGGGTATAGAGGGGAAAAAGGGATCAGAGGAAGGGGAGAGAATTATGAGAAGAAAGCAGCCACGAGGGAACAAAATAAGGCAGATTAATTATTTTGCGGTAATGTAAATGATGGTATTGGGGAGGGGGAGGGTTGGAAGGCTGTGTGTGTGGGGGGGGGGGGGGCTTGTGGATGGGGGGGGGGGGGGCAGCTTGTGAGGAGAAACGGGAAAGTTGTGAGGTGGAGGGAGGTTGTCGGATGAGGAGAGATGTTAGAAGGAGGGCAATAGTAGAAGGGTTAAGAGGTTGTTGGGAGAGGGTGGATTGTGTAATGGGAGGGGGGGGGGGACTATAAACCACAAGAAAGATACAAAATGCAGATCAAACATTTTCTAAAGGAATTCAAAACCTTAAGTGGTAAATTTCTCCTTATCACTGGAAGTGGACAAGATTAAATTGTAGAATGTCAATTTTATCCCTTGAATATACCAAAAACTCTATTATTGTCACCAGAGATACACTTCATGAAATCATTCTCAAACCTCTTTCTTGCAGTGAGGGAATCCAAGAAGGTGGACAGTAACAGACGTTCCATGGCCAAAGCGGCCAGAGATGAAGTGAGACGGTCAAGAGTGATCAGCCAGGACCTCAGCAACCTTAGTATTCAGGACTTGTTGGACCGCAAGATCATCCCCATGGAGAGTCCACCGCCAATACAGGGTGCACCGGTACCTCCAAAGTGAGTCTTAAAGATAGTGTCCTTCTATTGCAGGCAACGTTTAAAGGGACTAAGTAACATTATCCAAATCCTCAAAATCCAATTGGAATTCTAGCAGTTCACTCATACCTTGTTGTATTTGTATTAACAATAAAAGTATGGGACAGGTTTCGGTTTTTCAAATTTCCCTTTCGTTAAAAAGATATTTACGATTGTGTTCAGATGTTAAATTATCCACTAGACCGCGAAAACCATGTACAAAGTGTGTGCAATGAGTTAGTGAATATCACTTTGCATTTTTGCTCATTACTCGGCCATATAACGTCCATTTGACTTGGAATTTTCACACAATCCCCTTTGGACATATCAGATAACAACAATATACATTGTACCAACCATTTATCACTTTTTGCACATGTCAACAAATTTACTAGATCCCTGTAAGTCCAGTAAAACATTTCATTAACAGCAAGTTGGTTAAATTTGAAAGTTCACAGTGATAAAAGGATTCATTTGATGCAAGAAAACCAATCACTTTGTAGTCTAACTATCAGGCTCTTTTCTTTTCTATTCTGAATCTTATGTATCATATCTTTTTACCTAGTTAAAAGACAAATCATCCTGTTTCATCACAAATCTGATTGAATCGCTTGTAATATTCTGCTTTTGAACATCCATGTAAAAAACAGGAAATATAGTGAAGGGTCTGCACTCGCTAGACTAATTAAATCATCAATTTTGTTATATATATCTTCACTTTTCACTCGTCCAGGATGAGGCAAGCCCCTAGACCTCCCAAGCCAAAGAGCCACAATGCAGTGGTGGAATGGTTCCAGCAAGAAGAATCGCTGAGGAATGCAGGTCTTCTAAAAGATACCATGACAGTGGCTCCGTGGTTTCATGGTAAGTGCCCCCCAAATCTAGAAGTCATTGGTTCAATTTCCATCGAGAATATTTTTCTCTGTAATTTCCGTAATTGGGTGGATCAAGAATACATGGAATCTGGAATCATTAGTTCAAATCCCCTTTCAAAAATATTGTTTTGTTAGAGAGTTGTTTGAAAATTTGATGAAGCGTTTACAGAATTTAAGCCGCCTCTAGTCAGAATTCAAGGAAGGTGGTTCTGTGGTTTCATGGTGAGTGCCCCAAAATAGAGGTCCTTGGTTCAAATCTCATGAGAAATGTTAATCCGTATCTAGGTTAGAGTTGTTATAAAGAAAGGAGAAACGTACAAATTAAAGCATCATCCAACAAAAACTCAACAAAAGTGACTTTGTGGTTTCATCGTAAGACTCATAAGCCATCTGAACATTTCTTGTATTTTTATATTAATATGATTTATTAAAGGAATCATCACGAGACAAAAAGCCGAGCATCAGCTATCTTCCAAAGACTTTGGTCACTTTTTGATCTGAAATAGAAAATATATGTAGCTATGCAGGGAAATATTAGAAAAAATATCTGATAAACATGATTTTACTCTTGTGCCATCTAAACTTTTATTTCTCTAATTTTTATATTGATATGATTATTTAAAGGAATCATCACAAGGCAACAAGCTGAGCACTTGCTATTTCCGAAAGAGAGAGGCCATTTCTTAATCAGAGTCAGCGAGCGAGTATGGGGTTACGCACTGTCGTACCGAGATGAGGATCGAGCGAAACATTTCCTGATCGACGCATCTGGAAGCACCTACAGCTTTTTCGGGCAAGATCAGAAGAGTCATGATTCGCTTGAAGAATTAATCAACTTCCACATGGTGAGCTGTTCAATTTCGTTATGATCCTCATCCTCGTAACCATGCACCACCACCATTATCATCTTTTACACCATCATTGCCATCGTTATCACCATCTTTTTATTATCATGATCATCACTGTCTTTGTCACCATCATCATCATCAGCATCAGGATCGTCATCATCATCATCAGCAGCTGCATCATCAGCATCATCATCACCAACACCAACACCAACACCAACACCAACACTAACACTAACACCAGCACCACCACTACCACTAACCACCACCACCACCACCACCACCACCACCACCACCACCACCACACCGCCGCTGCCGCCACCGCCGCCGCCGCCACCACCACAACCACCACCACCACCACCACCACCACCACCACCACCACCACCACCACCACCACCACCACCATCTTCTCTTGGATGATAAAGAGGAATGTACAGAGCATCTAATGGATGATGTTGGAAGCATGTATAGCTTCTTTCCCCAAAAGACAGCTATTTTATAGTAACTTCATTTATAGCATGAGAAAGAAACGTTTTTGCAACCACAAATTTATTTCCAAATTAAATAGTAGTATATATAAGATCATTCTAAACTCTTAACGCTTTTATGCATTTTTCTCTACCCCCACTTCAGAATACACCAATCACTGAGATGGAGAAAGAGGTCTTGAAGATGGCGTGCGGCCAGTTATCGGATGAGGCCCCGGACTATCAGGAACTCTTTCCAAACCAAAACACGGCACTTTGACGACGGAATCGATGAAGAGTCACGAGCATTATGAATAAAGATAATGATCCACAGTACTTGTATGGCGCTATTTATCTGTTGCAAACATTCAAAGGTGCTGCAGCTCCTCCAATAGGTAACTCATGGACTGCACATTTGCTAAGAAAGAACGGATGATGGAAGACGCATTGATGATGGAAATAATAACATATGGTATCATTTTGTAGCCCGACATAAAAACAATCATGGTTTCTCATGTAACAGTGCTTTTGAACATTGCCCGAGCATGGAAGATCGGAAATCATTGTGTATGGTAAATATGCATGGCATTGTTGGACAGATTATGGTGATGGGGGTGGTGGTAGTGGTGATGATGATAATTATGACACTGGTGATGATTATGATTATGATTATGAGATAAATATGATCACAAATATCATGAAGATGATGATGGTGATGGTGATGACAATGATTATGGTTATGATTATGATGATGATGACTGAATAAATATGATGGTGATGATGACGACAACCATGATGACAATGATGACGAACAGCATATAGGAGTCGACAATAGGACTCCATTATTATTCTAGGGTTGAATAATATTAGGTGTATTTTCTATATTTTAAACCACACATTCAATAGATGTACATGTACTGATTGGTTTTCTTTCTCTTTTGGGTAAAATGGGAATCATATTTTTATAAAGAGCTCTTGATATAACAATTTTACTGGTGCGAGCTCTGCATGAATTTACATATATTTATGTTACCGTGATATAACAAGGTAATTTTCATGGGCACAAGGTCCTTGTAATGGATGTTTCACTGTATCGTTGATTTTGCTTCTCTTTAAAGGCAAATAACAGTATTAGGAAATGACCCACTTACAAAAAATGAAATTAACGCTTTTATCACCGACTATGTGATAGAATATATCATTACTAATCTGTGAATGTTAAAAGTTGGACAAAAACTGTTTAAAAATTTACTATTTGAGCAATAAAATGTTCAAAATGACAAATGGCAAACTACAAGACTGAAGTCTGGGAGGAAGGTGAAACAAGCTATGAAATTTTGGCCCAATCTCAGCGGCGCGCATGGAACTTTCCTTTATATATTTCTGCATTGTACGATGTTATGGTTCAGATTTTACCACATAAACCCTCTTTTATACTATTCCAACCACGTTTGCCAATAGAGTTGATTTCCGCAACTTCCCCATTACTACTCTTTGGCTTTAAAACAATGTAGCTTTGTTATACATGTGACATTCTAATTCTTAGTTTGTTGTACATTCACAAGTCATTTTACATAGTAAAGTTTATGAATCAAGAAACAATTTTTTGAACATTTTTGTATTAAATTAATTTCGGATAAATGTTTTTTTAATGTGTGATTTAACAGTACTATATTGTTTTCAAATTTTGATTGAGTAAAGCACAATTGTCCATCGATTGAGACATGATTTATTATATATTTTTGATTAAAATTGAGATTGTGTTATTTTGTTCAGTACTTAGTGTATTAGAAAATGAGTAATATAGACTATAAATTAATGTGCGATGCTGTATCGAAGATTTATGGCAGAATGGAAGTTAAAGTATAACTATGCATATAACTCTTGGTGCCGCCTTCACAAGCAATAAAGATACTTAAAAATAAGTAGTACTAAATGTTCAGTATACCTTGAATTTGCATATTCATAGTATATACATGTACTTAACATGATATATCATTGCATAGCACTTCGTGCCTTCACAAGCATTAAAGATACTTAAAAATAAGTAGTACTAAATGTTCAGTATACCTTGAATTTGCATATTCAGAGTATATATACTTAACATGATATTATTATTATCCATAGCACTTTGTGCCTTCACACGCAATTTGCATATTGATATAATATGATTTATTACCTTAAATAGGGAAGATTTGATGTATGCGATGATGGAATCCCAAATCTCTTTTAGTTCATTTGCATAGAACAGCAAACAGCAAGTTATATCTTTAACTCATTTGTGAATGAAGACACATTCAGTATATGTTTAATATTTTTGCATTGCTATTTTTAATATAAATTTGTCTGATCAGTTTAATAGTGTACATTATGTTAAATGTTTACAACATCATCATTATATAGATCATGCGAACGGATAGTTAGTGGTTTTACACTGAATTGAGTAATTTCTGGCCTTCCAAATCTTCGCTTATCTTAAATAAGGGGCATAGGTGTAGGAGGCGGAGGGCTGCAGCCCCCCCCCCCCCCCACCCCTGAGAAAAATGTTTCCCTACGCCCATGAGGGGTGGGGAGAAAGTGTGGTAGTGTGTAAATGAGATTTGGAAAGCATCTTTTTTCTCTTCCATAGTGATTTCGGAACTGATTTCAACATGTTAAAAATTAGGTCCTAGTTGGGACTATCTGGAAAATTTCACCAAATACAGTTAATGTTCTTGTAATGAGTTAAACACCACAAACTACCAAAATGGTGCTACTTTTACCCACTTTTTTTTTTTACCCACTTCTGTTTACCATGTATGCCTTTATTTTATCATCTCTTGTGGGATGATTTAGAATAACCATTGTGTTCATTATTTTGTATATGTCAATCAAATTTCTATAAATTTTCTATAATTTAAATGAATTCAGCTTATTTTAATATATATATGAAATTTATTAGAATTGCCTTTAAATATAAACACTTGAATTAACCATTACGTAACCATATTATATTATATCCTGGTCATTCTTACTTGTATTTTCACTCGATGCAACCAAGTGTAGAAATCTTGCATAACTTGTTATCAAACAAAGAATATCTATTGGGTCTTCACAGTACTTACATGATGTTAAATATATCAACTATAACCGACCACCTGTGGCCCCATTGCAGAAAGAGATACAATCGATTGGAAGTTACAATTAATTGTAAAATGTGCGCGTTTCAACCAGATTTGCGCATTTATAGTCACATGATCCGACTTACAATTAATTGCAACTTTACAATTGATTGCGTCTCTTTCTGCAACGGGGCCCTAATGTGATCAAGACAAATTTACTGATTTGTACATAATTATTTTATACCCACTTGGACGTGTTGATTATGTTCAAATATTCATACACAAATTGTATATCATTATTTTTACTCCTGTGTACTTTTGTATATCACACTCTTTGAAAGATATTTTGAAAATATTATTTCTTTCAAAATAAATGTATTCAGGTTATGAAGAAATACAAAACTCATATCTGTAACGGTTTATATGGTTGTACAGTGAAACCTCATTATAATGAGTTCTGATTGGTAATATTGCTGGTCCAGGCTCCTTATATTCCTGTTTTGGTTCAACCTGTTCCCTACTAGATTTGGCAACTTCTCTAAGAGTTGATACAGGGCCCACCAGGGGGGGTGTTTCACAAAAATTCAAAGTTGAACTAAACTCCAAGTAAGACTTGGAAAGCCATTTGTAGCTTCGGAATAAAACATATTAAAAATAAAAAGAATGCAAGTGGTTAAGACTTCTAACAAAATATGATTTTTTATCCAAATGTATGCCTTTTAAAAAGAGCCGTTGCAAAAGTTAAGTTCAACTTAAAGTCTTTGTGAAACTCCCCCCAGGTTCCCAAAGGCTATGGGTTAAGTTAAATGAAACACACAATAGACAATAAACAATAAACACTTGATATAATTTGTGTAGTTGAAAAACGCCCTCACACCTGCGCTTTACATGTTTATTAATTTCCACAATTCAGCACTTATAAAAAAGGGGAATGAAAAACTATTTTACATATTAAACTTGCAGTAGTTTGTAAGTCAATGCATGCCTAGTTTCGACTTAAATATTCTGAATATTTCGACTAAAGTGGACAAACATCCCACACTATTTGTTTACATAAAAGAAAGATAAGTTTTAGCTATCCATTCTAACCAAAAATTGCAGAAAAATTATGTTTCAAGAAATATTATATTTTGATTTAAAAACTTGTATGATGACAACTAACAAAATTTAAGGGGTCTGCAGTATATATAATTATAGAGTCTAGGAATATTAATCTTGTTTAAGTTCCTTGTGCAATATAAATGATCTAGGCTCAATTTGCAGATACATACATTTTTAGATTAAAAGAAGGCAAAGAAAATGGGATTCCAACGTTTTTAATGAAAGAATCATGAATTTCAAAATTTGAATTAAATATTTCTTGAAACAAAATCTTCTGCTATGGCTTGTAAAATCCAAGCAATATGATTTCTCTCATTAACTTCCGTCACATATCAAACAACTATTTGCAGATGTTTGCCCCTTTTTAAAAGATTTCAACACGTAACAAATGGATGTAACAAATACATAATACTGGTGACGCCATATACATTTTTTAGACATACGCAGTTGAATACTATATGTGTGACTTTGGATAAATACTTATTAATGCTGAATCAATAAATTTTAACCACAACAATATGACCATATTTGGAGAGGAAAATGAATCTTTTGATGGAACACAACTTGTTGCAATATTTGAATACACAATCACACTGGTCCAATTACTTTGTTTAAATTTTCATTCCAGAGTGCATATAAATTCAATCTGAAAATTACAGAAATGTTGCAATATCTAAAATAAGTTGAAATAATACTTTCATAATTTCATCTGCTATACATAGCACTATTCTGGAGGGTGTTTCACAAAGAAATATTTTGTCATTATGACAAATTTGTCATAAAGACACATTTCTATGGTGGCATTATAGGGACATTTTGGCTAAAATGTTGCCAAAATTTGGCCATATTTTAGCTAAATTTGTCATATTTTAGCCAAAATTTCGCCATATTTTGACCAAAATGTCCCTATAAACAGACCATACAAATTTGTCATGACAAATTTGTCATAATGACAAAATATTTCTTTCTGAAACACCCTCCTGAAGGTACTACATGCAATACTTCTATCTATTTCAAAGTTGTAATGTCTTTACATTATCACAAGAGGTATGCATTATAGTCTTTAGTTATAGTCAAATCTAAACTACAGTCAAACCGGTCTTAAAGGCCACCTGTCTATAGCAGCCAACCTGCCTGTAGTGGCCACCAAAGGTGTTCCCTTGTAGATAAAAACAGTGTTATGGCACCTGTCTATAGAGGTCACCTCTCTACATTGGCCATTTCTCTTGCTTTCCTTAGGTGGTCACTATACACAGGTTTGACTGTACTGCATTACTCACAATACTGGTACATGTGCACTGTGACCCCCAAAACTCAAGGTGTAAATTAATGTTCAAACATAGTGATAATGGTTAATTGTGGGTTATTGTTACAATACAGTAAAAATTTAACACTATATGAAGCTAATTGTCCATATTCTTGTTTTAAAGCGCAGTTAATAGGTTAACTTAAGTAGTGAAAAAAGGGTCAACATTAAATAATCTTAAATAAATAAATATCATTACATAATCCTCTAATGAAAATGGAAGCAAAAATAGAATAAAAGTATGAAAGTTCTAAGGGTCAAAATAAAGGAAAATTCTGTTTCAATGTCAATTTGAAATAGAAGGCTTAAAATGCTGAACGTATCACTGGAATTATATTTGCTTTAGTATTCAACCGACGAAGCAAAAAAATAATAAACTTTGAAACAAATAACAAGCACATATGAAGAACAAAACTAACCTGACGCTCACAAAATCGTTCAAAACAAGGGTCCATATGATAAAGCATAGCTATGCGATGTTTTTATCCACAAAACTCGGTATGAACGTTGTATAAAGAAAGATTTGTACAATATGGTATGAGAGAAACATTTCAGTACAAAATCGTATAAAGAAATGTTTTGTACAAAGTGGTATAAATGATGGTAAAACCATTCCTTCGACCTACATCATAAAAACAAAATCGCATATTAAACTGCTTCACTTGTGATGCATGCACAGTGCTCATGAAACATCACCAGGGGTGGTGTTGCACAAAGAGTTGCGATTAATCGCAAGTCAGAAAATATGCACATTTGAACCAATCAGATTTGCGCATTTAGTCACATGATCTGACTAGCAATAAATCGCAACTTTACAATTGATTGCAACTTTAGGTGAACACCCCACGGTTGCGCAATATGCACTTATTTTTTACAAGTACTGCACATGCAGACTGGAACATCATTTTAAGCAATAATGTGAACGCCATACAGAAAGAAACATGTACACAATTATATTTTGTAATGGTAGCATGAAAGGGCCCAATAAAAAATGAAATTCAACAGCATACATACCAGGTATATACCACAATAGACTGCACACAACTGTCAAAATCTTATGAGGTGTTTTTTCAGCACATAGAAAAAAAAAGGCATTTCAGCAAATATTTTATGTAAGAAACAAATATAATTACATGTATCTACATTTTTAGTATGTATGTACTTTTTCAAATTTTGTCATATTTACAATTATACATAAATGTCATGATAAAAGCGTTACATACTCATCTTGAAAAGCCTCATACCTTGTAAATAATTACCACTAAATAAACATAATCAATAAATAATGGTTATATCCAAAACCACACACTGATATTACGCTGTAACAAATCTGTTTAGTGAAAATTCAAGACGAAAAAAATATATCAGAAAAACACATTAAATTGAAGGGGAGGTATTGGTCAAAATAAACTATCCACCATAACGTTTGTCTGCAGTAATCCCCATTGATTTGTACACATCAATGAGGATTACTGCAGTAATGTGGAAAGTTTATTTTGACTTATACTGTAGCTTTACAATGAACTGTACTCAGAAAGAAAATCTCATATAATTGAGAAGCAGTAGTATATCCAAATAAAAAAAGAAAATAAATAAAGTCACATACCTACCAACAATATCCCATCTAATCTCGACGAATATTAACATCAATTATTGATAATATAAACTATTGCCTGTAAGTAACATTAGTTCTGTAATTAATTAAATAAATTCAAGTTAATAAATCAATGCAAACCAAGATGAAATATTCTACAGTTCATATTCATCTTTTCACCTCATTTGAAGAAAAAATATATATATACAATTTAAATTTCAGATAAAGCAGAAAAGGTCCAAAGTATTTCTTTGAAATATGGAATACTTTTGTTATAAAAAAAGTAAATCAAGTAAATACATATACGAGAGAAAAAAATATATAATGCTGATTTTACATTTCACACGCAAAAGACAATACAATATATGTCTGAATAATATAGAGTCTCTGTCTCCTTATTGCAAACAAATACAAAGCACATTTTGGTATCAAAGATGTCTGCCTTTTCTTCCATATTTTCGAGAAAGTCTGCAGGCAAACTCTATACTGACAAAAGCACTGCAATTCTAGTCACATGATCGATCACCATCCACCTGATCCTGAGTGCATGATCACATGACTCAATCAATTCACTCCTAAGTGATCATGTGACTCCAAATATCTGATCATGTGTCTGGTTATGTGAGTGACCACATGACTTAATGCACTCGTAAGTGATCATGTGACTCAAGACAATTGGTCACCCGAGCGATGACTGCAAACATGGCTGCATTGTTCTATATTCACCTCACGCTGGTTGCATCAAAATCGGGTAATGTCGACACGTTACGCTCGTTTCTCCTCTCTTCTATTCTTTCTTTGAGATATCGTTTGCGCACAAGAAATAACTGCACATACATCTTCACAAATATGTCCAATATGAAAATAAGTATTGTGCATCATTCAGAAGTCAATACTGCTCAACGGATAAAGTTCGAGTCCATATACTGATCACAAAAATGATATTCCATTCTCAATTTTCAGCTTGCTGTCCAGTCCAAACCGATTTTATCTTCATCATTCAAATACTGTAGAAAATGACTTATTCAAAGAAAGTTCATATGTTGTCTTCAGAGAGAACACAATACGTAGGAGACGAATTCTACTATCCTTTGCTAAAGCCAATGGGAATGCTGAATCCAATACTGCTTTCACAATCTCGAAGACCGTCCTCTATAATATCATCTGCCGAGCTATTTGGTAGTTGGGTAGTACCACTTGTAGTAAGTATAATGTAATTTGTTTTGGTTTATCAAAAGGAGTTATAGAATACTGTACTTCAATGTGTTTTGAATACTTTCAAAAATGAATTCTTGTAGCAAGGGCTAGATACAAAGTAAATTTGTGTTAATTGTGTTCACAGAATACTGTATTTCAATGTGTGTTGAGTACTTCTACTGTGTAAAAGTAATTCTTGTAGCAATGGTTGCAAAGTTTTTTTGTTTTTTTTTTTGGGGGGGGGGGGGGGGGGGCTACATGATGGGTTCAGAGAATACTGTATTTCAATGCGTTTTGAATACTTTTACAAAAGTTTTAAAAAAAGTACTCTGTTAAACACTTCCCTACAGTATTTTAATTTCAAGTCAACAATAGTGTTGATCCTAACGAATGTCCACTCCATACTCACTAGCAACACTTTCCCATACATACTCAATTTAACCTCATAATTCCATTTGCACATCAAACATCTACCATATTCATCACCCTTTCCAAAACTTGGTTCGTACTGAAATGATAATTGTGTTGTCATTGAGCGTGTGGAAATGGTTGAGTTATATATATATATATATACACTGGCATACTGCCTAGTTTTATTGTTGGAAGCGCTATTAACAAATGTGGAAACCATTCGAGTGGGATTCATATAGCTTATAAATCGGAAGTTTGTATTCACTGGACGTTAGTCTGTTGTCGTAACATGGTTTTGGTTTGGTTTGATTTGTACTTAGTCCATTATGTTTTTTTCTCAATACCCTTCCTTTACATAAGAGAAGAAATGAGCAGCGTAACGGAGAGGGGGACGGAGTTACAACTTTGCAAATATTTACATGTAGCGATTAATTGACGTTTTCAGGGTGATGATGATGATGATGTCCTGGGGTTTGTCCAAGTTGAAAATGGTTGAGGGCAGAAA
This sequence comes from Echinarachnius parma, assembly GCA_037951105.1. Taxonomy (NCBI): domain Eukaryota; kingdom Metazoa; phylum Echinodermata; class Echinoidea; order Clypeasteroida; family Echinarachniidae; genus Echinarachnius; species Echinarachnius parma. Next base: position 81,498 of record JBAMJV010001076.1, on the reverse strand, counting down.
CTGAAGAAAGCTTGAAGAAGTCACGCGACGCGGCAGCAAGAAGATTATGATCCTTGCGACATTATTTAAAGGTAGTGCACATTTAAAGGCAGCAGCAGCATGATTGATTGAACTCTATTCAAATATATATATCTGGTATTATTTTTTACAAAAGTTTTGGAGGAGGGGGGCGGTGGGCTAGACGGCCGGGAAATTGTGGTCGTTTGAGGAGTACGTCGAGGCGTTGAACCCGTGACCTGAATGGTCGGACTGGTTGGCAATGTGAGGCATAGTGGTATGGTGGCTCTTCTTCGACTTCACCTTCTTCTCTGAACGCTCGGACGACTTGGCTGTAGAGAGAAGGAAAACGTACGGTCAAATGTTATGAACTGATCTTTGATGCTTGGCTTGTCAACATATGCATTAGATCTACACACTTAAGGAGTCATACCAAGTTATAATAGGTTCTTCTCTTGCTCTAGTGCCCATTTTGAAGGATTGTTTTAGTGATGTATTAGCCATTTTCCTTTTATAGATCTTTATTCTTCTAGCCTGTTTTGAACAATATGGAACAACTAAAACATATCATAGGTCATAAGAGCTTTTTACTAGCATCTTGCATTCTGAGCAAATAAAGCAATTGAGAAGGGGCAAAAAAATGTGCTGATATTTTATATAGACCGTTAAAGACTGTGTGATTTAGGTAAAACATGCATTCTACATAGATCACATCCGAGTACATTTGGGACCATAATAACTCACTGTCTTTCCCCGGTAGGTTTGGCAAGTGCGTGATCTCTCTGTCGCCCTCTCTCGGCGACGGATTGGACAGGTCTTTCTTGGACTTCCTCTGACTGGCCATCATCATGTCAAACTGGAGCGTCTTCTCGTGAATCATCGTCTTCTCCCCGCCAGACGACTGGCCCATTTTCTTGTAGAATGCGTTGTTCGACTTCTTTGTCATCTTGTCGTTTGCCCTAAAATAATCGAGTAGATTTGTGAAAAGAAATGTTTAATATAATATTTTGATTAGAGGATTAACATATTAAAAATAGAAAGTTCATATTGAAGTGTCTTCAGTTTTCATGATACAAAACACAAAAATAACAATTGCATCAAGTGGAGACGGGCTAAAATCTTTTTCGCCTTGCACTCATCAGAGTATAACGCAAGAACGAACATAAAGCAGAGACAGCACAATTAAGTCAAACCTGTCATAGCAACCACCCTACCTACGTGGGCATCAAAAGTGATCCCCTGCAGAGGAAAGCAGTGGTATGGAACCTGTCTTTAGACGTCACCTGTCTACAGTTCTCACTATTCTTGTTACACGTATTAAAGTGGTCATAACTTATAGGTTTATCAGCACTGGAACGAAATAGCAGCTAACATTTGACAACAAAAAAAACGCAATACGAATATCGCTCACCTTAACGGGGGAGGGCCGGACATGTTGCTGCTGGTGAAGTTGGACTTGTTGGAGGTGATGTTGCCCATGGTGAGGTTGATGGTGGTCTGGGTGGGGCTTGAACCCGCACCCCCGTGTGGTGAGGTGTGGTTGGTGGGCCCGTTGTGTCCCCCTATGTGCTGGGGGAGCTTGCTGCTGGAGCTGATCGGCGGGATGGGAGGCGTCCGTGTTCGTGTCGTGTTCGACGAGGTGTTACTCTAGAAATGAGATGGTTGATAAAATTAATGCGTTACTTGGAAAGGTAGTTTACTGTACGTGGTGTAGAACAAACGAATGCATCACTAAAGGATGAAATATATTGCAAACCATATGTGACCGGCTACAGCAAAACCCTGCACTTGTCAGTAATTCATGTCTTGGAGAAATTGGCATTTTAAGTTCACATAATATGTGTAAAAGTCGTATGATTGTAAAATTGAAACAATCATATCTTCGCCAATTATTGACCAATTTGTTAGAACAAAGCATCAAATGAAAGCTTGTAATGAGGCCTTTCTAATGGTATGAAAATCTACATTTGTATTTTTACCGACAAGTGCAGGGTTTTGCTATAGCCGGTCACATATAATGTTGCAGTTCTAAAGTAACCCATGCAATTATATGATTTAGTCAAGTTGTTATGTAAATGAACTTATCTGTAATGTCCCGTTCTTCATAAATCTAAGGGTGGCGTTTCTACTTTCTGGACCCTGTTGAAATCAATTGCAATTCAGAAAATATGCACATTTGAACCAATTAAATTAGGGCATTTAGACACACGATCTGACTTGCAATTAATTGCAACTCTTTCTGCTGAGGGGCCCTGGACATATTATTTCATTACCTTTTTGACGTCATGTTGAGGGCTGGTGTCTCGATGTACTTCTCTTGGAGGTGGAGATGAGGATCTCTTTGTCTTCTCGGAATCGGAGTGCCTCTTTCTCGACTTGTCCTTTTCTCTCTCGCGATCAAGTTTCTCATGACTCGATTGCTGATGGTGAAGGGAAAGAGAAAGAAAAGAAAGTTAAAGGTGGTTTGTATTCGTAAATCAGACGTGCGGTGCGGTATACACATTGGCTCAAACTAGCTCGATTTCAAAATTAATTTAAAATGGTGTTCAGCGGTGAAGCATTCCCACTCTTGATGATCTTGAATATACACCAGTTCGGAAAAGAGTTACACATAACTATTAAAGGGACAGTAAAGTTTTGTTTCAGAGGGCGCTTCAAACAAAACATTTTGTGTGTGAAAGATAGATGAAAACTAAGTGTAGGTTTTGTAAGAGCCCATCATTATTTTCATATCATAACAACGTTTATTTGACAAAAATCTGTTTAAAAAACCACTAAAATATCCATAAAGAAAGACATTCAAGTAAAAATGGTGGGCGTTGTCTTTTGATATTTAGCAATTTCAATAATATGAAATTCAAATCATAAAACATACACACTCATGAAAATAAAAGATTTTAAATTAATTCTGATTATCTCTATATGGAATGTTTATTCCAGAAAAAAAATCACATTTAAATAATTTTTTTAACCAAAAGGGTTTAATCTTTAATCTTCCAAGTGTGTCTGCATAGCGCCCTCAACCTGTTTCTATCCTTACCTTTTTACTCCTGTGTCTCGTCTTCTTCTCCTCATCTCCCTTCTCGTCGCCAAGCAGCGACCGCAGTAACGGGTTGCCTTCAAACTCTTTCTGGACCTTGAGGCTGAGTTCAGAGGGGAAGCTGTCTGCAAAGCCATCCTTCTGGAAGAACTCGTGTTTGAGGAACTGGGTGCACGTTGGCCTCTGGTCCGGGTCCAGATGAAGGCAGTTCTGAAGAGAAAAACACAAACATACCAAACAGTTTCAAAATAATGCAATTCAAAGATAGGCCTTGTGGCAGAGTTCAGAGGGGAAGTTGTCTGCAAAGCCATCCTTTTGGAAGAACTCAAGTTTCTGGAACTGGGTCCACGTTGGCCTCTGGTCTGGGTCCAGATGAAGGCAGTTCTGAAGAGAAAAACAGAAACATCCCCAATCGTTTCAAAATAATGCAATACAAAGATAGGTAATTAGGCCGAGTTTGGAGCCGAAGTTGTCTGCAAAGCCATCCTTTTGGAAGAACTCATGTTTCAAGAACTGGGTGCACGTTGGCCTCTGGTCCGGGTCCAGATGAAGGCAGTTCTGTAGAGAAAAAACATTTTAAATAGTTTTAAAATAATGTAATAAAAAAGATAGGCATTGAGGCCGAGTTGTGAGGGGAAGTTGTTCAGCACTGAGTTCCACCTGCTTGCCCCCTGGTAGCTGTGGACTTTCAATTTGAGCTATTTTATAGTTATTACACATGACCATAGTCATTAATTTGTTAAATGTGTTTTAATAATATGATTTAACAAGGAAAAACAACTCTTTCTTACCCTCATCATGGAGATGGAGAGACTGGACAGGGTAGGGAATCGTTTCTCAAGGGGCTCCACGTTCTTGACCTCCGGTAGCCGCATGCCTACAAACAGAGGGTTCTTCAGGAAGATCTCCTTGTGTCGCTGGATCAGATTGCCTACAGAATTGAAAACAGATGCAAGATGATAGATATGATATTGTCACATCGTATACAACATCAGTAATTCATGAAAATTGGTACAATCTCAGAACCCATGTTATTGGTACAAAATATTTTTTGGGGAATTTCAAAATTCTTGTCATCTGGAAGCTGCCTACAAACAGAGGGTTCTTCAGGAAAATCTTATTATGTTTCTGGATCCGATGTGTGCCTGTGTTTCAGAAAATGTGATTTAATTTGACTTAACAACACAATCAATTAATTACATTTACGGTAAAATATTTTGCAATTACTTCAGTTCTTTCTAGTATCATGCTGAATAAGACCTTAGTCCTTTAAAGGGATCTAGTAACTTTGTTGAGATGTGCAAAAACTGATGAATGGTTGATGCAATGTATACTGTTATTATCTCATATGTCCTCAGGGTATTGTGTGAAAATTTCAGGTCAAATGGACAATGTATGGCCAAGTAATGAGCGAAAATGCAAAGTGATATTGGGTGATATTCACCAACTCACTGCATTCACTTTGTACAGGGATGAAAATCTCGCCCGGAGATTTTCTTATCTAAATACTTCAATCATACATATCTTTGTAATGAAAGGGAAATTTGAAAAACCGAAAGCTGTCCCATGATTTTATTGTTAATACGAATACAACAAGGTATAAAGGAACCGCTAGAATTACAATTTTATTTTGAGGATTTGGACAATGTTACTAAGTCCCTTTAACTGGTTTCCAATGTTCACTTTCCTGTCCACACACTTCAATATTTAACTGTAGACCATCCTATTTTTTTAGTTGGTTAATTTTTTCATTATACAAATTTGTTTTGTGTATGAATAATTTATTTGTTTCTGAATGTTTTTGAACAAATTTGGATTTTTTATGTAACAAAATAAGAATCCCTCACACATATCCCTAAGTTGATTTTGTATCCTTCAGGTTTGTGTCAGGTTTATATAATAACTTCTAATTACACGAACATTGAAGAGAGTTACAGGGACGATGGAATGACAGATAGGATCCTCGGTAGAGCAGAGGTCTTGGGTTCGAATCCTGAGGAAACCCAGTTTCCTTTGTTCATTTCTAAAATAAGAATGACTTACCAAAGCATCTGATGATGTGATAGAGCTGGTCGATGTCACTGTCTCCGGGGAACAGTGGCTCACCAGTCAGCATCTCGGCCTGGAGGCACCCCACGGCCCACAGGTCTATGGCTCTGAAGGTTAGAAGGGCAAATATATAGAGTATTGTATAGAATTCAAATCAACATTCTCAGAATGACTTCGCCATTGGACTATCCCCTGGATTTGTTTGTTAACATCTCTGCCTGGAGGCACCCCACGGCCCACAGGTCTATGCAACCAAAAAAATACTTTTTTTTCACGAGGGCGATTTTGAAAATTTTGAGGGAGAAAAACGCCCTCGTGAAATTGTTCACGAGGGCTATTTTGGGGCTCACAGGGGCTCTTATTTTTGTTTACATCGTTTACACTGCTCACGGGTCTAATAAATGATTATCAATATTTATCATGATGTGACCTATCCAATTATGCAATGTTTGGTACGTTTCTGGCGCTTTCCGATCATGCAGAAAGATTTATAAAAAATAAAAAAATTAAAAAAAATATTTAGATTTTTTAATTTTACAAATTTTTTTTTTTTCCGCCCCTGTGCCGTGACTCACGGGGGCGATTTCAAAGGTTTCGGGGGCGAATCGCCCGTCGCCCCCGTGTATTTTTTGGGTTGGGTCTATGGCTCTGGAAACACAATGGAAAATAACAATACATGTAACAGGGCTCGACAATAACACTTGCCCTTTTGCCCGGGGAAAGTAGAAATTTATGTCGGGCAAGTAAAATTTCACAAATGGTCTAGTTTGGTTGCCTGATTGGGCAACTAACATATCTATATAACTAGGAAAGAAAAATGTTATTCCTTGTGTATAATCTCATCCTAACAGGCACGAAATTTCACCAAGCAAGTCCAGTGACCTAGCGTGATTACATTTTCTTTTGTTTCAAATTAGTTTTTTGGGGGGGCAAGTCAATTTTCTGTTTGGGCAAGTAAAATCTAACAATGAGCAAGTAGAAAATAAAGTAAGTGTGGAGGCTTGCATGTAACATCTTCTTTGGTTTATTTCTATAGGACAATTAAATGTATTATCATGCCCACAAGAGGCTATCAAACTCAAACAACATCTTGGCCTGAAGGCACCCTATGGCCCACAGGGAGAAAAGTATCAGAAACAGTAAGCGAAGATTCCAGCATTTTGTTACCCTTTAATATAACTTACTCCTACATAACAGACAAGCCTCTGTAATAACTTATTTACAGCATTAAATCAATTAATAATGCAACTACAGAGCTCTTATAAACTTATCCATAGCATTCAATGCAATAGCGTGATAATACAGTGTTCTGGTTTAACTCGTCCAGGACTGATCCCGAAAATACTTGGTCCATGATCTATGGAGAATGCGTGTTCTTCCCAATTGACATACTACTGAGCGAGTTAATACTGGCAGCATAAACAGTATAGATGGATCCCCTTACAGTCTTACTTTTCTGACTTACATAAATCACTTCAATTAATAATTTAAATATTCCATCTGGATTTGGGGATGGAATATTGCAAAGGGTTGATTAATAACTTCAATTATTGATTTTAAAATTCCATCTGGATTTTGGGGTGGAATATTGCAAAGGATTAATCACTTCAATTATTGATTTAAAAATTCTACCTGGAGTTTTTTGTTGGAGTTTTTTGATGGTAAAAGGTTGATTGATCACTTCAATTATTGATTTAAAAATTATATCTGGATGTTTTTGTTTTGGTGGAATATTGATTAATCACTTCAATTACTGATTTAAACAAAAATCTATCTGGTTAAAAAAAAAAATCTATCTGGATTAAAAAAAAAATGGAATATTGTTAAAGGTTGATTAATCACAGTTGATACTAAAATATCTATCTTTAAAAATTATTTTTGGTGGAATATTATAAAAGGTTGATTAATTCTCTTGCACATTATTTCTGTCAACAGTACAAGAAGGGCAATAAATCTATTAAATCACTTTTACCCATTTTAACTGATTGTATTGGCTCTCATACATTATTAGGCTCTGTGATGCTCTGTTTTCATTTCTTTTCTTTTATTCGAAAAGTGAGAAGCAGGTGTTTGAAGGTTTGATGGGAGGAGGTAATTGTGTGTTTACTGAGGTTGCTATGCCAACCTCTATACACTTATAGACTTGGAACCCAGTTAATGTTAAGCGTGAATGAGTTATAACTATACTTGATGGGGAAAAGGAAAATTGATTTTTAATATGATACATCTTGAGAGTTGTTTATTCTTAACTTCCCGGTGCAATATTTCCCATATCTCATCAAGAGAGAAAGGTATCTTAATTTGTTTCTATATTTGGTAACTCATTTCCTATATTTGGATAATCATTTTTTCTTATTATAGTTTTAATTCTTTCCATACATTTGTTACTGTTTCTATATTTAGTCATTTAATTTCCATATTATGTTTCATTCTTCCCGTATATTGTTACCCATTTTCCATAATCTCTCTCAATATTTGATTAAGCCTTTACAATATGTAGTAATCATGTTTTCAAATTTGGTTTCTATTTGGTTACCCACTTTCCATATTTTAATCTCTTCCAACACATTAATAACCTTTTCTATATTTAGTCTTAAATATATTTTCTATATTTGGTTTCCTAATTTCCTTGTTTGGTTACTCACTTTCCATATTTGGTAACTTACTTTCCTTATTTGGTTACCAACTTGCCATATTTGGTTTCTTACTTTCCTTATTTGGTTACCCACTTTCCATATTTGGTTACTCACTATCCATGTTTGGTTACTCACTTTCCATGTTTGGTTACTCACTTTCCATATTTGGTAACTCACTTTCCATATGTGGTAACTCATTTTCCTTATTTGGTTACTCACTTTCCATATTTGGTATCCCCGACAAGCAGCTCTGGTGCTCTGTACCACCTGGTGGCCACATAGTCTGTGTAGATCTCTCCTGGACCCGCTATCGTCCTGGCAAAGCCAAAGTCACACAGCTTGACAACTTGGGATTTGGATACAAGGATATTCTCTGGTTTGATGTCCCGATGAATGATCTGAATTAAAAAACAAGGAAATGAGAAAGAAACGGTGGATTAATCAGAGAAGAACAAGGCTGAATAGATGTAGAAATATTTTCAAGTGTAAAAGAGATTGTGTAAGTACTCTCTTTTGGCAAAGTCACACAGCTTGTAAACCTGTGACTTGTTAAATGATGTTTTTCTGGTTTGGTGTCTCGATGAATGATCTGAATTTGACAATAAAAATAGGGAAGCAAGAAAGAAACCGTTGATTAATTTAGAGAAGAACAATTCTAATAAAATAGAATATCTTTTCAATCGTTAAAAGTGGTTGTGCTACTGTCTTTGGCAAAGCCAAAGTCATACATTTAATTTGGTTTTGATTTAAGTTGGTAATCTGTACGAGAACTCAACAGTAAAAAGAGCAAAATTTTATCATCTTCACCATTATCATATAAAATACTTAGGTTCATTGCAATACAAAATTCCAAACTTTGTACTCCTTCAAACAAAGAAACTTCAAGAAAACTGTCAACACGTCATCAGTCTTTCAACAGAGTAAATCACACAAGATCATCTACCTAGCAACCGCTACTGGGCTTTCATCATCATCCAAGACTCCAAACCAACAAAATAGTCTGAAACCCTACTTTTAATCACTTCTGTCCACAGCCTGGTGTCAGTGTCAACAAAACCTAACAAAAGTGTGTCAACCTTACACGCTACTTTCGTAATTGTGTGAAGGATGTCATCTTGTTGATAATTAACACCCTTTTCCGTTTGTTGAACCAAACACACCTTAATTAAATATCAATTGGATATTCTGGAGAATCTGGAGTATTGACTCAAGTGATCAGTAGCCAAGGCGCATCCTTAAGTTAGGCCTATCTCCATTAGGCACTTTTAACAGTTGGTCTTCACCCCATCTTGTGTTGGTGGAGGGATTAACCGGAACGGAACAAGTTTAAATCCTCCTCCTTTACATTGTAGGGATGAAGACTGGAAGCGATCTACTTAACTAGAAACAGTAATAAGACTTTTTTTAAAGACCATACAGTATATTGTTATTTCAATTCAGCAAGATCTTCAACAACAATAATTCAGAGAAAAAAACAACAACATAATCACCCCCTCCAATTTTTCTGTACTTCATAATTTCTTCAACATGCCATTAAAATAACCAAGCAAGGAAAATGATTTGCAAGAATCGGGGGCTGGGGTGGTGCTACTTTCATCTTGAAGACAATACAGTTCTTAATATTAATCAAATGGGAATGAAGTATGAGCTCATTGCGATTTCAAGGTCTCTATCTGGCATTTCAGGGGTGAACCACTGTACATTTTTGTTTTTTTCATTGCATTAAAGGTACTTCAGATTCGTCAAATCAGATGCGCGGCGCCATCTTAAGTACACGTTGCGCACGGTGCGTGATGCACGTTAGCTCAGTGTCATGCGGTGCGCGCAAACTAGCCCAGTTCAAAATGGCGACCCGCTGTGTAGCATCCCCACGCTTGATGCCCTTTAAGCTAAGATCTGCACAGATCGAAAAAAAACAACTGTAAATTTAAACTTCGATTAACAAAACATTCTACAAAAGTGTATAATGAACAGCTGTAGATGTAAAGTCAGTATTCTCTACAGAACTATGAAATTATCCATCACTTCTTTCTCTTTTACCAATTCTACTTACTTCTAATCCACAAAAGGACACGATACCTCTATACTTTGGCAATTCTTTAGCAGATCAAAGCAGAGAGAAGTTCCAATATTGTGCCAATAATTTAATGCTGCAGGGCAAATGACTACTCTGGTTGATTACACTGCACTTTCTATGGACAACATTGGAAATTAGAGATTTGCAAATAGAGCAAGGCCAATATGGCCAAAGATAATGAAGTTATTCTCTCTTTTTATCTCTCTCTCTCTCGCTCTGTCTCACTGTCTGTCTATTCTATTCATATATTCATCTTTCTATCTCCTTTTCTATCTAGATCTATCTATCTATTTATCTACCGGTCTGTCTGTCTGTCTGTGTGTTTGTGTGTGTCTGTCTATCTATCTATATATATCTATCTATATATCGATCTATCTACATATCTATCAATCTATATATATGTATACTTATCTCTTGATAGATGTATCTACATATATATCTTTCTTTTTACATGTGGATGGGGCAGACTTGTTTATATCTGCTGATCAAATCATATATGTCTATCTTGTGCATAGCCTGTTATTTATTGTTTAGTACAGATCTTTAAATAGAGTTACTGTACATGTATATTCTACGTATGGTCTCTGCAGGCAATGCGATACAAACTTAATAAATCAAGTAATTTCAAGACGCTTCCTTTGAACAATATACAGGTGCATATAGATTTCATTATTAGAAGTTAACTGGCGACCTTTAGCAACAGAGGCACCCTGCCTTGCTCATATTACTCACAGCATGGGAGTTATGGATGAGCACTTGCTGTAGAGAAGACAACCACAGATATGACAGGTATACAAATTGATGCTCCTTGGTAGATAGAATGGATGACATTTAGCATACCCATGCTAGCCCTCCGTTAAGGTTGTAGTATCATTTGCTTGCAATGTGTATCATCAACCCAATTACATACCAGGGAAATAATCAAAATCATGGATATTTTCATTGCCCAACTTTTGAATAATAATAATAGCTTAACCCGTTGCTTACCAGGTGGGCGATGTACAAAGTCTATGGGGATTTTAGAACATTGTAGTGAACGGGTTAAATAAAGCGCTTAAAAATGACACTGCACATGTACTATCTCTATAAGCGCCACAAGATTATTACCCAGGTCTTAGGATACATTGCAAACATTGTGTGCATCATAACAAGAATGATAGAATCATACAGGTATGACTAATGATATTTCACCCTCAAAACAAATCTTCAAATTAGTTCCCTGAAAATGTTATCCAGTACCTTTTATGACCTTGGGGAATTAAGAAATCGCACAAAATGACGCACGGATGAGCAATATGAGCTTCAATTTAAGAGATAACTTTTCTCAGACTAAAGGCCCAGTCACATATCACCAGATAGCGTAAACAGATGACCGACGAAAAGAACATTTGCAAAATCAAATTATCCGGTGGTGAAAGTCATCTCCATTGCTTCATGCACAAAACATTCCGTCAGATAGAACAACGTACATTGCCTGACAAGGAACGGACAAGAAACGCATACGAACGGAGATGAACGGATTGAAAATGTTACTCTCTGTCTGGCATCCATTTACGTTATCCAGTGATGTGTGACTGGGCCTTTAGTCATTAATACTTCCATTATGCTGGGATATCCTTATTTCCCCTGAAGCAACAATAGACTGGCTCTGGCAAAAACAGGCAATTATTGGAAACTCATTTAAAAAAAAGAAATTGGCTTTTAAAGTGAAAAAAAAAAGGATTATATTGTAATTTTCACACGTCAGCAAAAGTTGAAGTGACCATAACTATACCAATAATGATATTTTGTATAAAATGAAAGCTACCGATGAGTTCTTTCAATAAGTATACAAATCTCAATGTATTCATTTTTGTCAACTAAACCTGCTTTTGCCAGGGTCGGTCACATATGATTTGCATTCTTTTTGCGAAGATGGATATTCTGAATCCCAGGTGTTGTATTTTAAGACATATATTTTACCTAAGAACACTTTCCCAAAGAAACAATGGCTGCATATGATTTACATATCATTTGTAGAAAGAGTGAGGACTCTGAATCTAACAGTATAAAATAGACTCCACTTGTCTTCACAATGGTCTCCAAGAAATGTAGGCGTCAAATGATTTGCATTCTTTGTGCAGCTTAGGTGGATCTTCTGAATCTCATTGATTGTATCAAAGACAGATATATTTCATCTGAGAACACTTTTCCCCAAAGAAATGGAGGCTGCATAGGATTTGCATTTTATTTGTGTCAAGATTGATCGTCTGAACCTAACTTATAAAACAGAAAATGTCTTTGAACATTTTCTCCAAGAAATGTAGGTCAATTATTAAGACATGAAGCCTACAAATAAGAAAGAATATAATTTATTCTTTCTTATTTGTAGGCTTCATGTCTTAATAATTGTTCCACCCATTAATATTCATGTCAGTACTTACATTGTTCCTATGGCAGAATTCAATCCCCTTGAGCACCTGCCACATGTACTTGCGGACTAGGCTCTCATCTAGACCATTGGGGTATTTCTCCAGCTCATCGAGCACCGTGTGGTCCATGAACTCGAAGACGAGGTAGAGCCGCTTCTTCCTCCTGAACACCTCAATCAGGTTCACTAGGTTTTCATGTCGGAGTTGCTGTCACAAAAAATAAATAAAAATTAATAAAAAGTGTAAATCAATCAATTAAATACAAATTGTTAATTCATATATCACTTGGTTTGGATTAAAACAAAAGGATCCATGAGTTGTAACCATTATTAGTGTACAACCATTTAAATTTAACAATGGAATGAAAATAGAGCCGCTTCTTCCTCCTGAACACCTCAATCAGGTTCACTAGGTTTTCATGTCGGAGTTGCTGTCACAAAAAAAAACATTGAAAAACGTTTAGATCAAATAAATTCAACTTTTTTGTTTCATTTATTTGAAAGATTATAATTTAAAAATACAACTCGGTTCAAAATGATCAATGCATCATATTAGGATATGTCCTTTTTTACATCAAAAAGGGTCACTTTGCCTAGTAACAATTTAAGCACACATGGGTTTGACCATTTTGTGTACAATTGTTCAATTGCTTCAAAACTTTTCCTTAAAGAAGGTACTTAAAAGAAAGTTAGAAATTAGAACATCTGCTTCCAAGGTTCCTTATAAATGCATGTATACTTGGTATTGGTAGCGTTAAAGAGATTCTTACAGTGATCCATGAATTTCATCAAATTCAGCCCAAATTAATTGGAGCAAATTGGAGCAATGCACACTTCTCTCATACCTTGTTGTTTGACTTATGGTAACAGAAGAATGAACTGGGTTTTCATTTTTCAAATGACTTCCTTCTTTAGGATTTTGAATCAAAAAGCGTTCAGGTACGCTTTGCGATTGTAGTCAAAGTATCTGATTTTGGATACTTTGTTCATCCATAGTATCCAAATTTGGTTTCACTGTTTTTTTCACTAGGTAAACATTGTTCTTTTTCTACAAAAATATCACACATAATGCAGAAAAATATTTCAATGATATTGGTAATATAATATGACTGAAGTCTCAGATATCACTTTTGGAAAAATCTTACACAGTTAATGGATCACTTTCAGCATTTAGTGTTTACTCAAGGGTCTTTGGTTCATAACATGCACTTTGCATTGCGAGGGTTAAAGGAGCTCTTCTAGGTTTGACTAAGGAGTAATAATATCAATTATATTCCACATACTAAGAATCTTGCTCTACGATTGGTCAAAAGTTAATCACGTGATGAAGCATAGTTTCGCCCATCATTGATGGGAGAAGAAAACTTTGTTACACTCTGTAGATATCTTTGGTGAAAGTGTGTTGCACTCACTAGATAAAAAGTACTATCTAGTGAGTGCAACGCACTTTCACTGCGGTTGCATTGACTTGACTGTGGAGCTCGTGTGTGGCTAGTCAAATTCCGTACCCAAATGATGTGGCGGGGTTCTCTATGCGCGCGAATTACAAATTTAATTGTATTCGTTGTGCATACACGTACCACGTAGCACACTGTTCAAGCTCATACGCTATGCATGCACTGTGTATGCATACGTATCGTACATATTAGTATAACAGTACACGGTACCGGTTAGGTTTGCTGCGTTGTTATTGTTTAATTGCTTGTTCTGTTGTTCGACGTAAGATTTGAGTTCTAACGGAGCTGAAATGGAACTTTTTTTGCTTGAGAGTGAAAGTAAAGTGTTCCAAGATTATTGCGAATGCTGGAAACAACATACACATTGGAAATTGGAATAACATTGATGTTGGTAAGTAGATCAAACCTAGTACTTTAGTAGTAACAGCTGTAATTAAGACTTGCGTTAGACTAGGCCTGCTTATAGACTAGATCTACCGTTCGATGTGGAATATAAAGCAAATAATCACCTTTTGGTTTCAGGTGATGGCAAACTATCACTTCCTCGGCGATCTGAATGTACGCTATCTTTCCTCAGCTTCGCTTCGGAAAGATAGCTACATCCAGATCGCCTTGGAAGTGATAGATTGTCCCATCACCTTCACCAACGGTAATTATTTGCTTATTAATCATCAAATCATTTTCTTAATCTCCTTGTTGCACTTTTCATTACACAAGTGACTGTTGATGGTAAGTACTACACTAACTGTAGTTTACTGTACAACATCCCTAAAGATCTAAAGATCTCTTTTCGGTGGAATAGAAAAATCAATCAGAGTCAAAAGAAAAGAGTCGGAGCTATGAATAGCAGTCGCCATCCAGACACAGGGGGTACTATTGATCGAGCGGGGGAATAGAGACAAACAGCCAATAGCCCCGCAGAGAGAGCCGTTAAGATAACAGGCGAGCGATGGAGTGAATAGAGAGAGTGCGAGTGGTTACATTATGTGTCTCAATGACAATAGGCTCTAGGTATTGTATCGCCTTGCATTGCGTAATTATTGCATCTATCGTTGCCAGTTTCTAATGTCCCCTAGCCTTCATGCTTGACAACATGCAATGTACATTATCATGCAGTGCAAGGCTGGCCAGTTGTTTTCTTCCAAAGTTTGACTTGAATTGAATTGATTTATAATTGCTTATTATACATATAATTGGTTTTCACTGGTCACATTGATGTGACAAAAATAACACAAGAAAACAAGAAAGTTCTGCACAATTATTTTACATCCATATAACCATTCAAAAATACAAATTTTGCCATTTTTAAATTTCTTTCCATACATGTTTCTCGAAAGAATAAAGACTTTGCTATATACTATACTAATTTAATGCCTTCTAAACAAAAAGTTATAATTTATGATTTATCTTTCTTGCCATTTATGATTTTTCCATCAAATAATATGGCTCAAGCCTCAAAGTAATGTATAATGCCTCAAGTATGCTGACAAAACATGTGCATAATTGCTGTAATTTGTATAGTTCAATGTAAATGGATATATATCAGAATGCTGTCTGACTGAGGCAGGTTTGAAAACTAGCCCCTAAATCCCCCCAATAAAACACCATCTAGAATTTAGAAAGATCACCATGGAAAAGCAATTGGACCCCAGATGCTAATTCCTGCTTATTTGTGATTTATATTGCCATGGTTACCAAGGGGAATTGAACACCAGCATCCCAGTGATCATTGATCAATCGTTCTCATCACGTAGAGTTCAATGTAACACATTTCAACAATGTGCAGTTTTAATCGAGGCAGGTTTGAAAAATAGCCCTATGAATAATTCTCCTCCCTTATAGAACACCATCTAGATAAATTACCATTAAAAAGCCATATAATTTGCCATGAAATGACAATGACAATGATTTTTATTTCTCAAAAACGGCCCCTCACGGGGGCATGGGAGAAATACAAAGATACAAGTGTTTATAAATATGCGTAAATATTAAAAGGACTGAATATTTACATTAAGTATAAACATGATAAAAAACAAACAAAATCTTTGGCAACACTTTGGCGACATTTAACACCTTGTAAGAAAATATGAACAACAATATAATGAGTAGCACAACTTTAAACTAACACACACAATAACGTATTTGGCACTAAGAGAACTTAGACATAATAATTCTACAAAACCTTGATAAATTCTGTAACTTTAACAATAATATTACTGGTATTGAATAACTGATACATCTTATATACATTTGGCCTCTTAAAATAACGACCTTTAACTAGTTGCTTGATCATCCTGAAATGCAGGGCACACTAAAGACATACAATAAATTCATCCCCCTGATCAATAACTGCGTATTGTGTTTTATATTGTAATGGTAACCACCAGCAGCTCATTGATCAATGATCAATCGTTATCATCACCTAGTTCAATGTAACACATTTCAACAATAGTCCATAAATAATTATCCTCCGTATAAAACACCATCTGGATAGATTACCATTAAAACGCCATTAATACTTTGCCATGAAATGACAAGTTACTGCATATTGTGTTTTATATTGTCATGGTAACCACCAGCAGCCCATTGATCATTGATTAATGGTTATCATGTAGTTCAATGCAACACATTTCAAAAATGCCATTTCAATTGAGGCAGGTTTGAACAATAGACCCATCAATAATTCTCCTCCCTATGAAACACCATCTCTAGAGATAGATCACCAATAAATAGCAATTGGGCCCTCAGATGCTAATTCCTGCTTATTTGTGATTTATATTGTCATGGTAACCATGGGAATTTAACACCAGTAGCCCAGTGATCAATGATTAATCTTTCCATTTCATCTCTCTCCCTCTCTCTCTCTCTAAAAAAAAAAAAAAAGAACTATAAAAAAGCAGTTCATACGTTCACATTTCCTTTGAAGGTACCCGCTTGGTTTTGTCCCCCTGAATCTCCGCCTATTTCTTCTTCTTTACCCTTTTTAGGGACTTTGCTAACCCTATCAGACTCTCAGTAAACTATAATGGGCTGAAAAGCGTCTAATTCACTGCACAATTCATACATGTGTTCAGCATCTATAGTTGATTAATTTACAGTTCAAGTACAGTAACTTTGTTTTGATAGGGTTAAGACAGGAGTTTGAACAGGAAAAGCGTGCAGGTGCATTTTCTTTACAAATAGCAAAACTGAATTTTTTTCCAGGACTGTATTCATTTAGGTGTCGGTCCAGCTTGATACATGTGTGTGTGTTGCAGTGCAATGTACCTGGGTAGTGCAATATTTATTAACTCATTGATGACGCTAAAATCTGAATTAATTATACAAAATTATCCATTCACAGACCTCAGCCTGAGTATTTTTCGGAACCATTCTGAACTGGTTAAAAAATACCATGGCAATGCAGTGAGTTAGTGTAAATATTGGCAAAAAGGCTTATTTTAGGCAGTATTTTTAAAAATCTTCAAATAAAAAAAAAAGAGTAATAATAATGGAAAGCGAAATAGATGAGAGTGCCTTGACAACAGATCGTATGTTAGGGTTTAATTTTATTACAAATATGTGTGTCTCAAACTTTTGTTGTCAGCAGTTTTTTGCTTTATTTTCAAACTTGTTTAATTATCAAAACAAATTGCAATTTATACTCCACATGTTTCATTCAATACTTGGGAAGGCAGACTGAAATTCTTCAATTTAAAAAGTCTACTTTTCTCACATCATGAAATATACTTATAAAACAATAAATATTGTATTGATATTACAAAAAAAAATATGTTGTAAACTTTTGTTGTCAGCAGTTTTTTGTTTCATTTGCAAACTCTTTCAACTATCAAAACAAAGTCAAAATAGTATTGCAAATTGTACACCACATCAGTTATGTTTCGTTCAATACTTGGAAGGAAAATTGAAATTCTTCTATTTAGAAAAGCTATTTTTTTCACATATCATAAATTGTAAGACAAAGGATAATTTCTGAGTTCAATGGATGAATAAAAATTGGTGATACAAATATCCCGCCTGCCTTTGTTATTGGGTAATAAAACGTCCATTGTGTTGGGGAGCACATGGGGTTGACAACCAAACCCTAGGGGGGCATGGTAGGGGCACTTCTCAAGCAACAATACATGTGTGACTGAATGCAATAACAGGTGTATTACCATATAAATGTAGATTAGACACGCTGATCAATAAATACATACGTTGCACATGTACATTACGTGTGCCATAACAATTAAAAAAACAAATTTGTTTAGTAAGCTACATTTGCAAAGGTTAATGCATGGTGGTTTACCGTAAAGACAAACTATTTCCACAACTGATGAGCGAATGATAAGTACCCAAATTAAATTAAAACGAATCGATCTAGCATAAAATATGTTTCCTGTGTAGATCTATGTGTCTTGAAATACAATTTATACTTTGCAATTGCATCTAAGTGTTAGTGTCTGTTATCTAAAGGATTTTCCTTCTTATAAGTTGTTTCCCCAGAAAGTTTACAGTAAGCAGAGCTCAGTTTATCTTTGTTTAGGGCCACTCGGATCCTAGTTCAGGCTAATAAAACTTGATTCAGGTCAATAAAAATTGATAAGTCTTCATTTAACTTGCCTGACAGGGCCACCATCATGGAATTTCCTTCTAAACTATTGAATTATATCTATGCAAACATTTACAAAGTCGCAACAATTCAAACTTGAAACCATCAAACCATTACCTAAGATAGATACATAAATGGAATTTTGAAATCAACTTATTCTTGGAAAAACGTCTTCACATTTCCTTCTAAACTATATATTGAATTATGCAAACATTTACAAAGCCCCAATAATTCAAACTTGAAACCATCAAACTATTACCTAAGATAGATGACATACATAAATGGAATTTTGAAATCAACTTATTCTTGGAAAAACTGCACATTTCCTATTGAATTTAAATGCAAACATTTACAAAGTCCCAATAATTCGAACTTGAAACTTGTCATCAAACCATTACCTCTCTCTTAACTATATTTGCAAAGCAACTAAAAGGGCATGCATGGAATAACAAATGTAATCTTTGATCCTCTTAAAGTAATCTTCAAAATTGCGCAACCACTCGATAATGTTGGGGTTTTACATCTAGATCTCTCTCTTGCAGTGAAAATAATACACGGGGGGCTCAGGGCAAATTCGCCCCCAAATGCTAAAAAGAGCCCCCGAAAATCATAAAAGAGCCCCCATAAATTTGCATAGTGTTCAATGCAAAACAAATTTTAGATTGTTATTTTCATGCAGGTCGGCATACTTGAAAAGTAGCCCCCGAAAAATGAATATTAATTTTGATTGTTATTTTCATGCAGGTCGGCATACTTGAAAAGTAGCCCCTGAAAAATGAATATTGATTTTTTCCCTGCAGTCTCTTGCAGTGAACATATTTAATATTATAATGTTATTGATTATGATGTTCTCTCCATACTGGCATCCGGCCAATGTCATCGTCAAACTATTAAAGTTTCATGTTGTTCCTGCCTCATAACCATACGTACCATACCGCAGAAAGATATATTCTAATTATAGGCATGAACATGATCCAGGGAGAGGTGCATGACAACTCAACTCAATTTACAACGAGTTAAAACCTTCATCTTTAGTAGTTAGTACTCAAAGAATAAATTTGCATTTCATAGTCTGCACGTACATGTATGTAAATTGTAGACAGTATCGAGGCTATAGTGCTGAAGTACTTTATATCGATTATTTCCCTAAACGGTACATGTCACCAAGAATACGGGGGTTATCGGCGGTTAACCTAGATACATTCAGCATTCTTTTACTATTTCCCCATGAACAAATTGTGTTCTGGGGAATTTGTCATAATGTACTAATTGGAACTTGGAAGCAATTTCCTTCACGATTGAATGGATATAATGCAGACAGTTCTAACAAGGTGAATGCCGCTAATGCAGTTCTTGCTTGTGTTTGATAACTCATTGCACTGACTTTGTACCGAGTTATAACTTTCCAGTGGATAATAAAAAATCTGAACACTTCAATCATAAAGACCTTTTTAACAAAAGGGGGAAGAAAAAAAAACAGAAACCGGTTCCGTACTTCTATTGGTAAAATGCATGCAACAAGCTATGTGATACCCACTTGAGTTCTAAGTAATGATTTGTGGATTTGGACAATGTTACTAGATCCCTTTAAACATACAGGACTAGTCGAGGCATGACTTGACATTCAAGATTAAATGCCCAAAATTCAGGAATTCACACCGATTATCATTAGTCATGCATAAATGATAAATCAAATTGTTTAATTGTTTTTTAATTGTTCTGGTATGTACCAAGAGGTGATTTTGTTTTTGTTTTACAATTTAATTATATCTGCACAAACAAGAGATACGAGATATCACATTTTTATGCATGAAAACACTGCAGTCACATGATAGTATGCCACAGTTTTAATACTCATTGCACGTCAAGGAAATAATTAATTTTTAACAGGACATATGATTGCCCAATACTGTGAGCATATGAAATGAATTGTTATCATTGAACACTCATTATCAGCGATAGTGACTTATCATAACCAATTAACCAGACGTATTGTCACGATTGTGCATAGCAATAATCAGGTATACATGTAAGTTTATCTGTTGTTTACATTATAAGATTATTATTCAAGTTATAATTACCCTGAAAATATAAATTTGGCAGTCTAAAAATCCTCTACTAGGAAAAGACACCTACCAGTACTAGATGTTTTTTTTTATGTCACCTTTTTTTCAAATTTACAACAAAATTGTCTGAATTTCAATTATTGTCAATAGAAAGGTCTCACAAAGGCGACAAGAATACAATAAACATTTGGCCCAATCGATGATCCTAGATATTGTTGTGAGTTGTGACTTGTGATTAATGAATTAAAAACAAATTATGACCTTGAATTTAATTTTTCTTTAGTCTGCAAAGCGATTTCCTTGTCATAAATATCACTACAGAATATTCTATTTCAGGCAACGTGACAGAAAGTTGACAAGTTTTTAAACAATGAGGGGAAAATATAATATTTAAAAATTATTTATTTATTCATTTTTGGGGGAGGGGGGCTACTTTTTTAACCAGAAATAAATTAATTTATTATCGGCGCCAACCTCGATTAGCATTTCACTATTTGTTTCCATTTCTCAATCTATTAAATTGATTATTTCAGTGCATGTATATTGTATCATGTGACATCCAACTGAATTGAGAATTTAGTTATTACCGTATTTGTCGGTGTATTACCCGCTCCGATGTATTAACCGCACCCCCAACTTTGGCCATTTTTCCATGAAAAAAAAAAAAAATTTGATAGTATAATTCTTGATTTTTAGTCTTTAGATGGTCAGCATTTTCTTAGGAAAGGTACCAAAAATAGCTTATCTATCAGAGAAGTTTTGCCTATGAATTTTGTTTTATTTACTGAAGCCTCCGAAGTAAAGAAAGAAAATTATCAGGCCTTCTTCACAGCAGAAGAATCTATAACTTCTGTTGAATTTGCCACACGGATCACTACACATGGGACTACATAAAATGTTAGACAACAAAACAAAGATTTCACCAATAAAACAATCAGAACGGAGATTTAAAAAAAACTGTACCTTAATGTTATTCCTTCTTTCTAGTTCAAATTATGTTGAATCTACTCTTGAAAACTGTTTCAGGGGATAAGAAATTACGATCGTTACTTGCGAGTGCATTGTACTGATATATATACGATCACGATGTTGTCATGTCAGCTCACATGTTTTGAAGGGTGGATTATTATTTGAGTATTAGCACTCAATAGTTTAGCATAATTTTGATGACATATCGAGTGCTACAGTGTTCAACGTACCAATTTCTTATTTAGCACATGCGGAAATCGCACACGTGTGTGCATTCAGCGGCGTGGCCTTTCACCTGAACGAGGGCCTGTGCTACCCGCCACACCGCCAGCGCGCACCGGCGCGGGGCCGGGCAGCGGCTTGGGGTCGCGTCGGGAAAGAGAATTCCCGCCTGAGCTAGCTAGCAGCTGCTCGGCCAGTCGCGCGGGTGCATGTTAGGATTCGTACTAAGATCGTGAATCTTCCAAGCCGCTTTCGCAGCAACAACGAGCAATATTTAGGAAGAGGTAAAAGAGAAACAAAAGACACTGCATGACTTGTTTTGGGGGGAATATGCTTGTATTTTCCGTGCATCGTATGAGTATGAATGCCTTGCTGAGGTGGACTTTGGTCACTTGTGAATCTTATCTCCGTGTATTAACCGCATCGTAATTAAGGCCCGGCGCTGGCTAGGCAATTTGCGTGTACAATTTTCCTATCTCCGTGTATTGACCGCTCCCCCCATTTTGGAGCTTTTTTTTGGAGAAAAAAGGTGCGGTTAATACACCGACAAATACGGTATTGATTTATGGACAATAAAATGAATTTCTTTTCATTACAATTAACTGTGTAAAAAAACAATTATTTTTGTCCGTGTGTTACATAACACATTTGTAAACACTATGATATTTCCAGTGGCTCATTTGGCATTATGGGACAAAACTTTCAGAAGACGGTGAAGACCACATTTGTTCAAATGCAACCCCCTTTACTGTCACCAATCCAATGATATGATATGAACTACAAATTATGCATTTCATATGATATGATATGATATGAACTACAAATTATGCCTTTTATCTTTTAAAACAAAAATTCATACAAATCCTCCAAAAAGATTACCTTCTTACCATAAAATCACAGGTCCATATTATATGAACTTCTGTTTATGTAGTGAAATCTTTCATATTTTACAAAAGGGGAGGGGGTGGACCGGGTGGTCAATACCCTCCCCTTCCCACACATAGCTACAGTACAATAGCGTTGTGCAGAGATCAACCTCTTCCGTCTGCTGCACTATCCAACACACAAAAGTTCCTTTTGTAGCGACCCATACTTCGCTCTATACTTGTCTTTACCCCGACCTGCATTTGCCGATCCGGTTATTTCTAGTTTGTCACCCTCGGTACTTTTCCAGTGATTTTCCACCACGTGGCTCATACATATTCATGTTTTCTTTGCGTGTGCGCCCATTCAACCAATCACGCACCACCATTTCGCGAGCCGCGCATTTCCATTCTCACATGGTTTTCTTCAGTTGCATCACTCCGATTCCATCTCTCGTTGAGTCAACAACACGCTCTTACCATCTCTCCTCGCTCGAGAACCTCCCGTGGCATGAACCTTCTTCATGTCACGATATCTTTTACGCCGTCTCCTGTGGACTGGTGGTTTGCCGGCGGTACGTTATAATCAGCCCGACATGGCACCTGATTCTCCAATGGCAGCCACCATGTCACTTCGCTCCGGTAGTTCCGGCACACTCATCATCCACCAGCTCGACCCACCGTGGCTGGCCTGAACATTCATCGAGTAGGCCTACGACTTGCTTCACGCGACTCACTGCTTCGCAACGTATCGCCCTACTCTCACAGCATTTCATCTCTCCTTGGCCACCGACCAGCGAGCGACTCGCCGTCTCCTCGTCGGGCGCCGCATTCTCTTCACTTCTCTTCTCTTCTCGACCGCGAGCGTCAACATCACAGCGTCATCCACATCGCGTTCTTCTCGGCTTTTCAGCCGCGTCATTGAAGACGCGCTTCCCTTCAAGTCTCCGCCGCATCATCAGCGCGTGAGCCCCTTCCTTCGTTCCACCATCATTCCTTTCGAACTTTAGCCACCGTCTCCGTAAGCATTTATTTACCGGCAGTTATTTATCATCATGCATTCATTATTGTCATCGCATTCGATTATCATTATGTTCGTCAATGTTACTACGTGCAATACTTTATTCATTCATATTCTCATCCCGTTGCAACGGCACACATGCATTTATTTATACCTCATTAAACTTACGAAAAGGGAATTACTTTCTCTCTTGTTATTTATTGTCTTCAACCTTGCTTCCTCGTAACTAAAATAAAAATGGTGATATGTTGTGTTGAACACGCATTACAAATCCATACACAATTTACACCCACACACACACATATCCCACACTTTGATAATAATAATTACAGACTCTGTTGTTTTGAAGACTGCAAAATGTAGAAAAAAAGAATGACTATTTCCCGTCTGTTTTCCTTACCGATGCGTCCTAAAACACAGCATTCAACTGTTTAATGGTACAGCGTACGAATTAGCGTATTAGCCTTATTGCGTGTAAATGGTCCAACTGATTGGACCATTTACTTCATGTGCCCCTTCCCTCTATCTCCTTTGTCAATAATCTTACTTGCATTTCCAGTATGTTTACCTCAAAGTGAAGTGTAACATATTATTTACCCTCAATAAAACTTATAAAAGTAAAGTATGTTGTAAAATCTTATTATCCAGAGAGCTCTTAAAATTAGCACAGTTGGTCCATTATACTGCGACTACCAAAATAAGCTTTAATAGGCAACCAAATTTGATTAACACCATGTTTTCCTTGACCAAAATTCACACCATATTGCTGAACTACTTCCCTTTGGAACAACCTACTCATCAATATTTCTACAACTGACAATGTTGATATTTTTAAGTCCAAGTTGAAACCCCATTTGTTTAAATTAAAGGAATAGTGCAGTTTTGGTCAAACTGAATTTTAGTAACCAAAACCTGCACCATAACATTACAAACTAATAGAAACTCCACCATGCTCGAAAGGTATAAAAGATTACAAACAACTCGGTAAAAAGCCTATTATTATTTTAAAAGAGCTGTTAAAACACAACAGGGCGCTCTCTAAAATGCATTGGTTTAAACCATTTTTTGGTTAAAAATTGTGAATGTGATGTTTGGTTGAAATAATGATTAAATAGAAAGATCATCAACAACTATTTTAAACCTCTTTTGTACAATTTCGAAAAAGTGTAAGCATTTTATTTTGTTTTTCTTAAATCATTGAATACACCGATTGTATCTCTTTCTGCAACGGGGCCTTGATGTGATATGCCTCACGTTAGTTTAGTTCAAAGTTTTATAACCTTAATTAAGTTTAAAGTTTAGAACTTTAGTTAGTACTTTAGACAAGCCTCCACAGTCCACACTAACTTTTTTTTTCTACTTGCATGTTCGGGCAAGCAGGATCATAACTTTTCAACTTTTACTTGCCCAAAAAGAACTAACTTACTTGCCCGCTTACTTCTTGATGAGACTTACTCAGAATGAGACTTCTCATTATTCTCTCCTAGTTGAGCAAAAATTTAGTTGCCCAGTCGGGCAACCAAACTAGAAATTAATGAAATTTTACTTGCCAAACATTAATTTTTTACTTGCCCCGGGCAACAGGGCAAGTGCTAGAGTCGAGCCCTGGCCTGCTTTAGACTAAATAGTGTATTACCTTTAACATGCGTATTTCCCGCATGGCTATCTTCTTCACCATCTTGTCGTCCTCCCCTTCCAGAAACTTCTTGATGGCCACGATCTGGTTGGTCTCCTTGTGCCGACACTTGAGCACCTGTCCGTAGCTGCCCTCCCCGACCAGCCCAAAGCTTTCGTATTTCTCCATGGCCGTGGCCGGACCCCTCATTGGGATCGACCTGGCTCAGTTACCTGGGATCAACAACAAAAAAAAAATAAATAAAATAATAATCATGATTAATATTTTGATATTTGACATTTAATTAGCATTAAGAATATTAATTAGGATGCCTATTAATTATGTGCTACATAGCCTTCAGGTACAATAGATCTAAGCTTTCGTATTTCTCCATGGCCGTGGCCGGACCCCTCAAGTCATTGGGATCGACCTGGCTCAGTTACCTGGGATCAAACAGAAAGAAGAAAAAAAACAATTATGTTGACATTATCTACTGCTGTGATAAGGCTGTGATAAGGCTTTGCCCTTGGAAGGGTCAATTGACACTATTCATAATTTTAATTCATATTTGAACTAAATATTATATATTTTTGACTCGATCTTCAAAAATTAGTGATCATACATTCATAGTATTATTTTACTATTAACTCAAACTTCAAATCAAAGACAAAGTGCATGATGGATGCATATTTTTCAATTAAAGTCACATTTTACATATATATATACACTGAATGTCAGAATTGATTTTCTTAAATCTTATCTACATATTAACTAAGCTTCAATTTCTAAATTATATGTCAAGATCTATTTAATTTTTATGACAAGTCTCATTTTCACACTCATCGCAATTTTGCACTCAATTTTGCACTCAATTTTGCACTCACCGTATTAAGCGTACGTTGACAACTATTTGTCTTAGTCTATAAAAGTTCTATGGTCAATTGATAGATGCGTAATTGCTGGTGGTTTTCTTCTCCTTTTATGAGTCTTCATATTGACAGAGAAAGTTGATGGACTTGGCATGTCCTCGAATTCGAGGTTGCAAAAAATCCAATATTAAAATCCTCACGTTCAGTCATTGTTGCATTCATTCACCAATGAAAAAAAATGTTGCTGATAAGATAGGTATGATATTCCAGTTCCAGTGGATGCAGTTAGGAAAGTTTTGATCCAAAATTCAACTTGTTCATGTGTTTTATATCCAATCCAAAATATTACAAGATGAAGATGTCCATGTCATGAATCAACAGATCACAACCGAACCGACGTTGCGCGCCTGAGCTGAGCTGAGCTGATGATGATGAAGTGATAATTAAAATGTACGGTTATATACCGGCTAATTCATTCGCTAAAAACACAAAAAAGCATTCGATTCATATACTAACCTACACATCTTTGGTATCTCCATGGTTTGCTCTTGTCACTTGAGTTTGTATGTCTCTACTTGTTACTTGTCATCTTGAAATTGTTGCAGGTTTGTTGGGTAAATATACTTTCCGCACTTCTTCGATCGGGCTTTGTGTGTCCAACGCAACGCAAACTATACTAGTACTGCGCTGCATATATCGTGTGTGCATAAAATACATCGCACGTACATTTTCAGCGATACCAATATGCCAAGGCAAATCCCCGCCATGCTCACCGGGGTGGAAGGGGCCAAGATAGATACCCCGATAGGGGGTAGGTACGGTACGGTACGGTACTGTTCACCGTGCTCCTCCATGCATGAACGCATGCATCGCAGCCACTTCGTACTGCAGTACACAGTATGCCCATTAGCTTAGGCTATGTGTTGCTACGGGTAACAGACATCAATGGGGTGGAGTTTGGGTTACGACAGGGGGGCAAATTTGCCCTCCCGGCGCGGCTTGATTTAGGGGTCGTGCAAGTTTTGGAAACTTGTCAACTTTCTGTCAAATTGCCTGAAATAGATAAATCGTGAAATTTGAAACTTGAACGTTAAGAATGTTTCATCTTTGTGACGTGTTTATGTTTACATGAGTTTTTGCTATACTTAGAATTTGTTGTGAATATCTCTAAAACAGCTAGACTACAAACCTTTATGCTATAAGGTTTGTCCCATCTCACTCTTCACACATCGGTAGTTTTTAATAATAGTAGTAGGGTCTCGCTTTCATCTTCAGCGTTTCAGCATGCAAATGAGTTTCTAATCGGGATTAAGTCTTTGTTAAGTGTTTATATTTTGCCATCTAGTGTTCGAAGTGGACAACAAAGGACTAGTACAAAGAGAACTCTATTTGAAATGTTGACGTATACATAATCAGATTTCTTTGACTAATGTTTGGTGATAATCCTGTAAAAAGATCAGAGGTTCCTAATCCTAGCTTAGCTCAGAAGGCCTACATGTGACATAATCTATGGGCCCACATTTTTTAGGAAACCATAATGAGAAAGTAACATTCGGAAAGATGATTGTAGGGGAAATATAATTATCCTGTTGAGTGATTCCTTTATTATTGGCGTGAATGTTGTTGAAATTGAAACCATGTACATTTTTTTAAGATATACAACTTGCATTGTAAAGATTTCAACTAGCGCGAAGCCTTTATGAAGCAAATTTGGAAGCAGAGAAAATCAACGTATTCGAACGGTATGAATACTATAATAAAATGCATTAATCCCTGCGCCCTAAATACATTTTCGGAAATGTTGGATTTTTTTGAGTAGGAAACCGTTTCATAAAAGTCAACCCAAGTGAGGCTGAGGAATTAGTTGATGATGACGATGATAACGACGACGATGATGATGGCGGTTGTGGTGGCCAGTGATGACGATCTAATAATAGGATGATATAGGGCTATAACTTTCAACATCAATTATCACCGTTATTGAAAATGTGCATGATGTAATATAATTTGATAATTAAAAAAACGCGTCAATATTTACGACCAAAATAATTTTGCTTGCAGCCCGGAAACATGACTATTCGAACTTGCTTTGAGCTATCGTAATGCATCTCAACAATATTGACTGAATGTTCAACGTCACAAGCGCATAGGGACATGCCTTGGCTATGTGTTATGCGCTATAAAAGAACTGAATATTATTATTATTATTATTATAACTATTATACCTCCCACGTTGCTTTTTGTCCCGATGGGGGCGGGAATTAACCTTTCTTTATGGTTACTAGCAATTTACCCGTCACCAGATCTTTGAGTGAGATATATTATATGTTGTGTTTTTGTAACTCATTATTTTTTGTATCTGTCCTGTAGAAAAACATTATTTGGGTTAATTAGTGGATTCTCTGTTTGTATGGTTATAATATACGTTATGGGATTTTATCAGTGTATTATTACAAATTTGGTCAGCAGTTCGTCAAGTTCGGCATCGGTTATAGTGATTTGTCTTTCTTTATGGTAATAGGGCAGTTAGGGCTCGACACTCGCACTGGCCCGGGAACAGTGAAAATACACTTCGTGCCAGCAAAAATGTTCAAAAGTCATATTTTGGTGGCCCGATCGGGCAAGCAGATTTTCAACCCGACATTGACACAATCAGAAAAATCTTGTTTTCTTCCATGTCATGCTTCATCTATAATCACCGTTTTGATCAGGAAAGAGAGATATTTAAAACAATTAAAGATTACTCATGAAATGCAATTTTCGGTCCAATAATTTTTTCTTTCGGGCCACCAGAAAAGGGACAAAATTATTTCACTGGCCCGACCGGGCCACTGACAAAAAATGTAAGTGTGGAGCCCTGGCATTATATAGATTAACCAACTAATGTACCTGTTAAGAATTCTCTCACCCTGTTCTTTGGACAAGTTCACATAATATAAATCCCCCAATTTATGCACCATGAATATATATCAAATGCTCTTACTCGTATAATGTGTGCATTCAGGTATACATACAAATAAAATCAATATATCTATAGTTCAATTATACGACTTGGGTCGACCATGGCAATCAAAGTGTTAACAGTAAACACAGACGACGTAACATACGTGAGCATACCGAGTTGATGATCGAAAAAGAGATGGAAATTAAAATGGCAAATTATAGAAATGCTGCCACAAAATTGACAAAGCGGCTTTTCCCGAAAAATGAAAATAACATGATTTATAAGATAAAATCCCCCCCCCCGATTTTGAGACGCCTAAGGGATTTTGAGATGCATATTGCCTGAATATGACCGTTAAAAGAAAACAACTCTGTTGAGGGGAGAGATGGGGGGGGGGGGGGGGGGGGGGGGGGGGCACACACGCATTCACGCACATGCATGGAGGTGGGCAACGCCCGGGCAACGTAAATAAGACTATACAGCAACATTACCGTTGCCGTTACAAGTAGAACCGACTACTTAAACACAATAGCAACGTTACAGAATTGCATTGCCATTCACTCACTTCAGCTACAACTAACAAACACAAGCAGCAGCATTACCACTCACAAACTACAAGTAACAAACACAAACTGCAACACTACCACTCACGAACCACAACCAGCAACATTGCCACTCACAAACCACAACTAACAAACACAACCAGCAATATTACCACTCACGAACCACAACTAACAAACACAACCAGCAACATCACCACTCAAAAACCACAACTAACAAACACACCCAGCAACATTTCCACAACTAACAAACACAACCATCTACATTGCCACTCACGAACCACAACTAACAAACACAACTAGCAACATTACCATTTACAAACCACAACTAACAAACACGACCAGCAACATCACCACTCACGAACCACAACTAACAAACACAACCAGCAACATTGCCACTCACAAACCACAACTAACAAACACAACCAGCAACATTACCTCTCACGAACTACAACTAACAAACACAACCAGCAATAATTTAATTTGTTTCCTTTTAATTTTGTTAAAGAAAAATTACACAGTGAACTAAATTGATATAAATACAGAAAAGAAACACATTTATTTTATTCATTCCACAAATTCGAAAACATGATAAAAAGGCCGTGCAAAATGTTGCCAGCAATCATTTGTAAAATCACACGATCGTAAATACTATACCAATGAATAATATGAAAAAACAAATGAAGTAATAAATGTTGTGCAATATATACTGCTGGACGGATAGCGTGATGCAAAGTCACCACATACTTGCATATACTACTAGAAATATGTTTTATCTTATTCAAATAAAATGAATGAAGTGAATAATACAATTATAAATCTTCAGAAAAAAAAGTAATAGTGATATTTGAATTGTAATGTATTTTAAAAGCATTTATTGGGTAAAACCTCAGGCCTTATAAATATACAAACAATTACATTTATCGAATTTATCACATGATTATTATTTATATTACGATGCAGTTATTGCTGTCACTTCAAACAAAAAAAAAAGCACATATTAAAATGTCGCATATAAAATATTGCATATTTATGAATGAAATACTGATTTAGACTGTGAAAGAGTGAATGCTGCTTTCTTTTACATATACTGGTATATATAATATTGATCGTGCAAGACTTTAAATTCAACCAAAGAGCGATGTTAACAGTCACAATTGTCAATTAATTTGATACACAAAATTATTATTAATCAAAATTCAAGCTGGAAGATTTGTGAATAAGTATGTAGAACCAAAATAGATAATATTTGCAGAGTATAAACATGTACGTAATACAATACAGGAAAGCACCTCTTCCTTTCTATACAAATCCTTTTAAACTTAATGAAAAGAATATAATTATGCACACATATGTTTTTTTTGTTGTTGTAACAATAACTTTGTTACATGCAGGCTCACGAATACTGTCCAAGGTACATTCACAAACACATTAACAAGAGTAAAAACTATACATACATGTATACATTCTAAATAATGCTCAAATTAAAAAAATCAGCAAACAACTTAAACTGGGGATTGCATTTCCATGGTAACGGCTAATTAAGATGCATTTTCAGATAGTTATTATTTCTAATTTTGGAATTATTCATCGAAAATAAAAGAGAGAGAGCTATTTTGAGTTTCTAAAAGGCTCGTCCCCCAACTTTGAACATGTATGTTTATCTCAGAAGTAATGAAAGTCAAAGAGCGCCTTTCTCTTTCTCAACCGACGACATTACAAATTTTGCATCAGTTGTACTGGGCATCGGTAAAGAACTTTGAATCACCGCGGTACAGGCCGTGGTCGCGGAGGACCTTGGACTTTTGGGCGTGGTCGCGCAGGAGATCGCGCAGGAGTTCGTCCTTCTGCTCGTTGTCCATATGGGTGATGATGTTGTCGTGCCATTGTCTCTCGCTCAGCAGGCGCTGGATTCTCCTGCAGGGGTGGGGTAGGGTAGGGGTGACAGTGTAGGTGAATTGGGGAGAGGTGCAAGAGGGAGGGGTATATTGGGGAATGGTAGTGGAGTGAACAATACATATTGGGGAGAGATTAAGAGGGGGGGAGTAGGTTAGGGGAGGGGTGGCATTGTATGTGTATCGGGATCGAGAGGTGGGGGAGGGTATATTGGGGAGAGGTCAGGGATGGTATATTGGGGAAAGGTGGGGGAGGGTAAGAGTAGGGTAAGAGTATAGAAATGTTTGTGTGTAGGGTAGATTGAGGTAGTGTTGGGTAAAATGGGGTAGGATTGGGTAACATGGGATAGGATTGGGTAAAATGGGGTAGGATTGGGTAAAATGGGGTAGGATTGGGTAAAATGGGGTAGGGTTGGTAGGGAGGGGAAGGAAGTGGGTTGAGGGTTTGGCAAGGGAATAATTGGATTGGTTTTTACTTTTCTTGTCTTCTTTTTCTTGATGGTACATGAAGAGAAGGGAAGCCCACAGCAATTGTTTGTAAGAAATTCCCCAGTAAAACATATTTTGAGACACAATAACTAGACTTTGAGGTAGAAATAGGACATCACAAAACATTGAAGAAAAAAGTATAACTATCTATCCTGCTCTGATACATATATATACCACACAGGTTAGAAATTATAAAAAAGGTAGAGGTGCTAGGTTATATAGAATATATTACAAACTGATTTTGAACTTGTAATATGATCAAATCAGTATGGCAATATTGCATTTTTTCGAAGATGAATTGAAATGAGACAGGTGATCCTATCTTTAATTTAGGACAGTCAAATATGATGAGTTGAAGAGCAAAAGAGTTATTGAGTTACTTAAAAGAATATGATGAAAGTAAGTAATAAGTGAAACTTATTTCAGCCCTTGAAATAAAAAAAGAGTTGCATATTACCAATGCATGTCAATAGAACATATTATATATGATAGCAATTAATAACAAAAAAAGAAATGAAGACATTGCAGAGGGATTTGTGGGATTAAATTCTGTGTTCCATATATACATTTGAAAACCTTTTATTTTGATCACTGCGCTGATTTATGTTTCTAGAATTGTTCCACATGGTGGACATAGTAATATATGTACATTGAATATTGAGAAACAATCTGAGCAGAATCTGATGTCTTAAGTTTCTCGAAGATAGATGTTGAATACTTTGCATGTAATACATGCATTCCACTATATATGGTAGACCGAGAAATACTGTTTTCAAGCTTCAAGCCGTTGTTGCCTTTTTTTTGTTATCCCACCACTGCAACATTACAGACTTGAAATGGTTGGTTTGCACTCAAGTTCTTTTAGTAACGACATGAAAGACTTAAAGTGCTTGAATTGCACAAAACAGGTTCTAGTGTCGCTCGGTTTCATCTAGTAATTTTATTCTGGGAGTTGAACTGTGAGGGTCCGATAGCCCTGCTTGTAGTGAAATGTTCTGTCCTTAAGCGGCCCATTTCTATCAGGGAAATTGAAGTTGAAGTTGAGATTGGAAAGATTTGAAAATCAACACATTTAAATGAGATTAATTTTTATGAAAGAATAGTTGAAAGTGAATAACCAGAAAGAGAGGTGAGAGGAGTTGAACATTAAATTTTTAAAAAAAGAAGGTAAATTGGGACAGAGGCCAAGAAGTATGATAGATTACAAAGGAGAGATGATAAGAAAATAAAAGGAAATATAATAAGGGATGAGAAAGAATAAGAAGGGGAGAAAAGTATTGTTCAGATATTTTAGAAGAACATTAATACAATCAAGTCAACAAGTTTAAGCAGAAATGAAAATGATCAAAGCAAAAACAAATTAGGTACATGTTATTATAAAGAAATGAAAAAGGAGAAAAGATACAGTATCCAATGTCCATGTTCATATTGTGTTGTAATGTATGAAATGTGATGTGGGACAAAAGTAAAAGAAAGAGAGTATACAACACATGGTTTCAGAGTCGGTGCTGTTAGAAAGGTGAACCAGCACAAGTTTATGAAATTATGATGTGAAATTGCTTTTTAGTAAAAAAAAGTGTATTTCATTAACTAAATTATTGTCCAATTCTTATCAGTTTAATTTTCGACATTTAACGTGTTTAATCAAGAAATGAAGAATAAATTAATTGGTTGAAAAAAATTGATTTCATTACAGATTCAGTATGATGACTTACAAAGTATTATTTAAAAAGTATATTATAACATTAATTATAACATAGGAAAAACTGACCAGAAATTAATTAATTGATACAAAAATGAGCAAAGTAAAGTGTAATTGGGAAGCATGAAGTCATGATGCTCCAGATGGGTCACTTCACATTGGCTGTGTGCACACAAGATTATTTTACAATTTTGAAAAAAGGGGGTAGTTTTTGCATATTACACGTGTTTGAAAAAAGGGTATATATTTCATGACGATGTTTGCGGAGATGAGAAAAGAAGAGTATATATTTCATGGCATTATTTGCGAGGATAAGAAAAAAGTGTTTTTGTAAAGGGCCACAAGATATGTTTTGTATGTGTACTAGCCAGCTAGCTTAATTTAAAGTCTTTAAAAAGGGGTGTTCATGTAAATGTGTACTCGAAATGTGAATATTTGGGTTATTTTTGTGTGCCAATGCATGCGTACGATTTGTTAATAAGCAAGTTTAATTTGCTGAAAAAGTACTTGAAACGCCGCGAATAGGGGTTCACTTTTTCATTTTGAGAAATACCATGGGTTACACCTTTAAATATGAAGTGACACCATCTAGGAGGGGGCATACTTACTCTTCTCGTTCCTGGTAGGAGTTGCGGATGCCCTGTCTGTCTCTCAGCTTCACCTCCTCGGCCAGCTTCCTCCGCCTCTCCATGTCACCCTGCTGGCTCACCAGCTTGCTCCTCGCCAAGTCTTCGGCCCCACATTCGTCCGTGTTTTGCTTTTATAAAAAAATGGGAGAAGGAAAGGAACACAAATGATCATTAATTTACACTCTTTTTAAAAGGGTATTCATTCAACTTGGACAAGTTTCCATTTCTATCACAGCATCTTTTTAATTTTGTAAGAATGTTTTCTTGAATGTTTTAAAATGGTTATCATGCAAACACAAGTTTCCAACAAAAGAATCACAAATCATCATTAATTAACTCTCTTTTGAGAGGGTAATCATTAAACTTGGACAAGTTTCCATTTCTCACAGCATTTTTTCTTGAATATGTAAACAGATTGTTACTTAAATAACTTACTTTACTTAGTTCTCGCATCTCGGAGCTCTAAGATAATTAGACTTAATATTATATTATAATTATAAGTTAAGGTTATAAATTATCTCTATTCAATATACTTTAGAAAGTTTAGGTCATGTTAAATGCAATGATCAACAAAAGAAGCAACTTTGTGTACAGACTGTACTAGAAGTTAGAACGCGAACGCTACCAGTATCGCGACAGCGCGGCGTGGCCTGTATCACCCGCCGCCGCGGCTTGCGGCCGCTGATCGCTACCGGCTTTTAAACGCGGGTAGAAAAATAGTGTAAACACTACAGAAAAATACCTGTTCTGCCAATAATTGTTTCTGGGCTGCGTATCTTCTGTCGATCACACGTTGCTTCCGTAGCGCCTCCCAGTGATACTGTTGAGTACTCATCTTAAAAATACAGGAAAACCTCCGATTTCGATAAAAATATAAAAGAATTTCTTTAAGAAATCTTCGGCTGCTATCACACGTAAACACACACGCTGTCCAACTTCCGGGGTTGATAGCTTGACTGGCTACTATGGAAACGGAGATTTGACGCATGCGCACTTGTTTATGTACGACAGGTGGCGGTGTAGCTAGATTGATATAGGACTCTTCAGAGCCGTTTACTCTGGACTCTAGTGGACCATATTTTTCTTTTCAGGATTGCTAAAACTAAAAGCAAAATATTAAGTATAACAATCATGATGGAATATTCCCTACTACATGTATTTTGAAAATCCGTACAATTAATGCATACATGATAATGATTGATTTGTTGTTAGCTTTTGATATTTTAGGTTTTTATCTCATCTCCCTCCATTTTGAATATCCTTATGCAAGCTTCCTCTACTTTGCCCATTCAGGCAAGTAAAATCATGAATGTTCACATTTTACTTGCCCAAATTAAAATATGTACTTGCCCGAAAAACAAACAATGCTTAACAAAAAGAAGAAATAGTAGTAGTCATTGGTTGCAAAGTCTTACATTGAACATTGTCTATATACCTCTATTCTCAAAGTCTTCCCCTATTTCTTACCCCTTTCTCTCCAAGATGAACAGAAATGTTAGTTGCCCAATCGGGCAAGTAAACTAAGACTATTTATGAAATGTTACTTGCCCAACATCAATTTTTACTTGCCCTGGGCAAGAGGGCAAGTGCTAGTGTCGAGCCCTGCCTTATGATTTGGCATTGTAAACAAATATTATATCAGCTTTCGGGCTGCTTGTTTTTTTCTTCTAATTTCTATATTATGTAGACTTCTATTTCACTATAAATTAATTATTATTGGTATATTGTCAAAAACTTCCATGTAGACCTAATGTGCATTTTGTTGTGTACAGTTACACACACAACCAGCAAGCACACAACCACACACAATACACAAAGAAAGACACAAATATAGACACACATACCAAATTCAAACACATAACAAGACAATATTTAAACACACACTAACCAATAAACAAGGTACTGTATATACATGTATGTGTGCACATAAAACACACACACATAATTATATCATTTCCAACTGTACATACAGGCACACTTTCTAACTGCCACAAACACACATACATACACATTCAAACATACTAATGCCTATGAAGACACATATTTAAAACACACACACAAACACACATAAAATGCATTATCTTCAAACCACATCCTCATAATTATTCCTCTTGGTTCTGCGAGAGAGAAACACACACCAACATACACCGGACAAATAATAATAATGAAAATTAACAATATTCAAGATTGCATTGTTAACTTCTGTGTTTTATTGTCACGAAACCTGTTTCGAAATTGAGTATTTTTTCTTCTTTGTTTTTATCAATCTCCTCTACCAATCGACTTCTTCATCTAAAAATCTTTTGTCCAATGAAACTTCCATGAGCCAGGGATTTTAATTTCATATTGAAAAAAAAATAACAGAAATGATCTGAAAAGCAGAAAAAAACTATGTATACTTTTCTCCCTAGTGCGTGGAAGTTTACACGAGACCCGATATATTGAGTAGTGTTCTTTGCAAGTACAAAGACATCAAGTTGTGTGCACATTTCACCAACATTTATACATCCCCATTATTGACTTTACAAAAATCGTCATCGAATAAGAGCCCCTGTTAGCAGTGCGGAACAAGTTTGTTGAACGATATAAAACTCTCATTCCGTTTGGGTCTTTCTATTATTAATGACAACGTTAAGATCATACCCTCATTTTTAAATTGCACACACACTATTATTAAAGAGCTTCATACACTGTGCTCTATGAAAAATACATCAAACGACCAACATTTTTATAACAAAACTGTTTTGTAGTCTGCAAGATGTATGGACTCGTATTATTTGGCTTATAAGGTAACAAAGAACAAATGTAATAAGCATTTCATTTTCCAATTTGTCTCCTAACATGCATATTTGATACGATCTGCAAATCAAGACTTAAAACCGAGACCAGAAATTACAGAAACATTCAAAGCCTTTGCAAGAAAATTCTCCCTCCGTCTTGTATGTGTGCTTTATTGTACTATTGTAATAATAACTGCAATAATGCCTTTACCAAGCACTTTGAGATCAGCAATCATATAAAGCGCTATCTGAACGGAAACATTATTACTCTTATTAACATGTCAAGACAAAAAAAAACTGTTTCTGAACAAAATGACACATGGAAAGAACGAACACTGATACATGAATATAGCAACTTCTGAGCAACCACAAGAAGACATCACAGATGTGTGCATGAAAGGAATGCAGATATGACGTCCACACAAATGTCTCTCATTAAATGCAATTTTTTTTTCAACATTCTTTTAAATTTTTTGTCAATCATGAAAAAACTGTACATAATTATTCTTCTTTTAAGTTAAATAAATTTTTCATGCTGGCACTGTATCAAAAAAGGAAAATATAACAAAGACATCTGAATATTTGCTAGCTCACTTGCACATCTGCAATCCAAGGTACTTGGCATTAGTGGAAAAAAAAAATTGTGCACATTGCTCGTAACAAAAGATATACTGATGACATACATGTATCTGCCAAATATCTTGGATTGTCATTATATCAAATTCTGAAGAAAAAATTGTAGGCAAGTCAAGCTGCGTTATCAAACTGTACAATACCTTGTTGGGCATCTAAAAAACCCATAGACAGACAGAACTGTCTTTATGATGAAACGGGTCACCATCCTCATTCGTTACGTGTTTAAACATAATGAGAATTTTACTCATAGCAACTTCTTTGACAAAAACTTACAGCGAAACATGAAAAAAGATCTAAATGTAGATTGCAGATGCTCTTTCTCAGCGCAGTAACATTTGCAACTGGCTTTAATACTATATAAAGAGAGCTCTCAATTTACGGTACTTGTTCTTACCCCATTTGTTGTGATAAATATTGAAATATTTGTATTGGTGATAAATAATGGAAGTGGGTGGGGAAAAAATAGTTGTGGTACATTTGAATGAACATGTAATTTATACAGTGAAAAACTTGCTCCCTATTTCTCTGGACTTCGATCCAATCACACACGACCATTCAGCATATGAATTTATTTTGGTATTGATTGGTTAATTTGACACGGTGTGTATTGCCCTAAAATAGAAACAAATAATATTGTGCATACCAACAGCGATCATTCGATTCAATATAGTGATATGGAGCCAAGGATTTCTTTCCTTCCTAACCTGACGAAATCCTGGCTTTGTTTAAAGCGACTGCATCATCTATTTTGGCAATGCGCAGGACTTCAGAACCAGGCGGAATCGTGCGCAACCGGCAACTCTCTGGCATATTACGAACTTGAAGGGATGTGACATGTCTGCGTACGCCTCAAGATTCATCCAAATAACGCACTTCGATCATGCCAGAGAATTGCGCTTCCGCACAAACTTACCTAGTAATGAGGACGTGGCACCGTCTATTGTGTTATTCGAAAGCGCCCTCTAAGACTTGATGACGCAGGCTCTTTAAGATGCACCGATTTATATATTTACTTGAGCACTAGAGAATACTTTCCACTTACACAGCCACCTTTGCTTCGCAATACTGTGGCTATTATTGAGGCTACATTTTCTTCACAGAAAAAAATGGTTATCCCTGGATTTCAAGGATTCAATAAGATACGTCCAAAAATTGTTCACAATATACAAACATTTATCGTTGAGTCTGTTTTATGCAAGTTACAATGAATATCGTCGACCTCGTGCATGCATACCTTCAGTTTCTGTTTTGAATTTACAACACTGGAAGCCTGGTGGGCTTTTACAGAATTAACAAACGCTCCTCTATAAATATGATGCAATCAACACCAACTATTCAAAAATAAAATAAAAAAAGAAAGTTACTTTTGTTGTTCTTCCTGAGGTGCAACGCTTCCTTCCACCTGTCTTAACATATAAAGCTCTCTTCTCATCTCTCTCTCGCTCTCTTTCACTCACTTACTCACACACTCATGAAAGCATCCGGTTCAGAACAGACACATTCGTTTCCAAATTCTCTTAGTGTAATGTACCTATGCACTTTTCGTTAGACACGAAATAGGGAAAAAATCATGGAGTGACGATGCAAGAATGTACTTGAAGAAAAAGAAAACAAGACTAGTTCTTCTATTGAGTAATGTACATAGCAGCAAAAATGAAAAATACAATGAAAACGAGAGGGTATTATTATGGATACTGTTCTTAGGAGCACACACATATGATTCTTAAATTCATTACTATGTTACCTACAGGTTATACTTCGGGGTAAATGAACAGAAAATGCTCCCAAAAATAGCTCAACCAACTCGTAAACGCAAGTGCTTAATGCATGTAATGATAAAGAGGCAATTTCATATTGTCGAACTGGAAAGATTAATAATCTACGCCTTGATTTGAATTCACAATTTAACCTACAAGGCACCAAGGTAACAAAAACAAAAATGAAATCAAATAAATCAACGCAAAAACTGATTCAGCATGTGTAGTTTACATCCAGATTTATATCAAATAATAGAAAACAATATATAATTACTTTGTGAATTAGCACGACTTTAAATGCTACTCCAATAAAAATAGGGGTAAACCATCTTGGGAGTTGTTCTAAAAAAGTTTTCCCCTTCTGACTTTCTAACTGACAGGAGTAACATTTCATGTATTTCAATCTAGATTGCTTGTAACAAGATAAACATGAATTATAAATCTGAACCAACGTCTAGAATTGACTTCCGCGACACGTAAAAGATGCGAGCACTTTGGCATTAGACAGAGAAAATTGCTTCAGTTGATATCAAACAAGTGCTACAAAAAAAAAAACCTTCCAACTCTTCCAATAACTGAAAAACACAAGACATACACAGACACAACATCTACTTTGGGGTTAGCATTTTCTTTTTAAGTAATCGAAACAACAAAGAAGATTAAGGACAATTTAAAAAATATGTGCATTCTTCAGTACTATAAACTTAACAAAAATATGGAAAAAAACTTGCATACAGAATTATAACTCTCCAATCAAGAGTCAAGAAACACTCGCATAAGAACTATGTTCCTCTGTGCTTTGTATTTCAGGCATTAGACTATGTACGAAGGAAATAGCTCTCACCCAAGGATCAGTATTTGTATAAATTATGTGCAACCCACTAGATAAGGTTAACTTATCTACTAATCTCTTCACCCTCCCTTTCCCATCCCTAACCCCTATAACGATATAGTTTCTAATCCACACACAATTGATGTCGGCCATAACCATGAATAAGTTCTCTGCAATGTCATTTAGCATGTACAATTCACTAAATTTCATTTTGGGTGGGGGAAATTATTTTCAGGGCTGGGAACAATGTAAATAGACCTCTATGTGGATAGCCATGTGTGTTGAGAGTCGACTCTCCCAGTCTTGTCCTGT
Source organism: Echinarachnius parma (assembly GCA_037951105.1). Lineage (NCBI taxonomy): Eukaryota > Metazoa > Echinodermata > Echinoidea > Clypeasteroida > Echinarachniidae > Echinarachnius > Echinarachnius parma. The sequence continues at coordinate 41,077 of JBAMJV010001076.1, read as the reverse complement.
CGGGCCTACCGCGAGTCGTCCACTCTCCCCGTCCTGTCGGGCCAGCAGCTCTCTAGCGCTGGGGGTTGTAACGTCCACCACCACCCCCCTTGCTGACACCACCACCGGTGCTCCCTCGCCCACCTCCTCTGCCTAGGGATCCCCCACGGGGTGGTCCCGGCCTCATGTCGGTGCGCGGGAGACGGGGCGGGCGCATGTCACGTGCCTTCTTCTCTTCCACGTTCAGACGGTGCTCGCCTCGCAAAAGGATCGGCTGGAGAAAAGAGAGAAACAGAAGAGGAATATTCAATCTCAATTATCAACTTATCTATCTATCTATAACTTATAGATTTAGTTTGAAAAGTTGGTTTGTGGCGGTGTAGTGAAATAGGCAAACAAAACGTTACAAAAACACTGTGAGGAAACATAGTTTCTTTTCTGGAAAGAAACCGTTTCCTTACGGTGTTTTTGTAACGTTTTGTTTGCCTATCTATCTATCTATCTATCTATCTATCTATACATCTATCTATCCATCCATCAATCTATCTGAGGGTGTATTCTGAAAACGATTTTAAGTTAAAATTTATTGTATCTACATCACTAAAATATTAAACTTAAGTATTAAACTGTAAGGAATAGCGGTTTGCTAAAATATATTTTAGTGACGTAGATAATACACCCCCTGATCTGCAGAATTACATCCATTGAAACAGGAAGTGGTTGCATGACATTCCATTCGCTTACAGTGCTCACCTCACAAAAGGATAGATTGCAAACAATTATGATTAATATTTTGCATCTACCTCACACTTTTCAGGAGTTTCCTTCTCTTCCACATTCAGATCATGCTCTAATGGCTACAGTATTGGTTAGGGAAAAACAATAAGTTTTTCAGGACAAGGAAGTTCTTTTTCAGGTGCAATAATTATTTTAATATAATCATTCTCCACCATATTAGCCGAATTAACTATTTTTCACTATTTCAGTTTGTATTTGATTTCATAATACAATGCTAGAAATTAATCCTTTTTAAGTAAGAACATAATTTTTCCCAGTTTTAGTGGCCCCAAACAAAGAAAAACATTACAAATTCTGTTATTTTTGGTTGCCCACTTAGGCAAGTAAAATTTGGCATTGATGACATTTTAGTGACCCGTAGCTAATTTTTAATGGCACCTGGCCGGGCTCGCCTGTGCTAATTGTGAGCATTGCCTAATATCAAGAAACAAAACAAAATAGAGACAGACAGAATGTCAAAATACCTTGTTCCTCTTCTGGGCGAGAATGTTCTGCACGGGCTCGGCGTCGTCAAACACAATGAATCCAAAGTAAGGGAGCTTGGGGCCAGCGTTGCGATTAATCCGCATCTCAACCACGTTGCCATACTCTGCAAGAAGAAAAGAGAAAACACAAACATTTCCACAGGTGAATATTCTGCATGCATCAGATAAGTTAATAGTCAATAAAACATCAAAAGCTAACAAATACAAATTTGTTACACTTCACTCCAAAAGATTGACAGGAGGCAAATCACATCGAACAAGATTTGTTTTGATTCACATTTTCTGGCTGTAAGAATAAGAATAATAAGAATCAAGTTTTAATGTAGAAAGTGGAATACTGCATCATGATTTCTAAAAATGATTTATGATTCCACGATATGGATTTGAATGTTTACCAGAGAAGAAACTATTTAAAAAGTTCTTTTGAGTTTATGATACATGTAGGTTGCCTGCAAAGAGCCGCAACCGTCTGGTATATCCCGAGGCTGGCCCCTTCCCTTCACCATTTTTCTATCAGAAACCTCTTCTCATAAGCTACCAAAGACTGAAATAAAATATCAAATTGATTAAAAGAAAGTCCGAGTTGAAAAATTTACCTGAGAAGAACATTTTGAGTTCGTCATCGTTGATGTCCTGTGGTAGATTGCCTACAAAGAGCTGGTGACTGTCTGGGTACCTCGCCGAGGCAGGTCCTCTTCCCTTGTCCATGCCGTCATCGAATCCTCTCCTGGGTCCACCGCTGCTTGGTCCCATGGGGTTAGGTCCTGGACCAGCACCCATGCCTGGGGGGCCACGTCGCTCCCTGCCCCTTGTTTCCCTCTGGGGCATAGCTTCCTTGCGGCTTGGTGGGGGGTCGCGAGACAGGGTGGTCATGCCGCCGATGCTCTCACTTGGTTTGGGGGCTACTACCTGGCTCTGGAAACGAAGCAAAAAGTTGGCAAGGTTTATTTGTTTGTTATACGAGTAAATAATAATCAAATGTTTCTCGTAATCCCTAAATAAGGCAATCTTAATTGGTAGTAGTAATGAAGTAAACCAACAGTTTAATTTTATTTTACATTACAATTTTGTTCGATGTAAAGATTATGTTCTTGAAATAACCTACAATTGAAGGGGAAACAGATGGACAAAAAGAAGGTACAACCCAAAGGCTAAAGGTTTCTTGTACTGTTGATTTTATCGCTCATGCACTTGTACATCATTAACAATGTCTGTTAGTACTACAGAAAGATGTAGGACAGGAAGGTTTTTTAAATTTGTTTACAAGCCCTGCAATTCAATTGTTTGCAGACAAGTTATTTTGTTCAAATGTTGTCTTGTGTTTGGTTATGAGCAATTTCAAGCAAATCATGAAGTGAACATTCATGATTTTTATGTGCTCTTCTGGGCCAGCAAGAAAGACAAGCAAATGTTAAGATCTGATGTGGGTGGGAGACATGTATTTCTTACCGGTGCTGCCATGGGTTTGCTGTTCAAGTTTGAGCTGGGAGCAGCCGTCCTTGCCCGATCGGCCCATGAAAACGTCTTTGGTGCTGTTGAGGCAAAGCAAGAAGTAAATTATAAGAAATGCAATATAAACAAACAAAAAACGACAACAGAAAAGTCTTCCCCCCAATAATAAACAAAACAACCTCATTGACTTTTCAATGGACACTTGGGGAAAAAGGTTCATAGCAGGCTTGGGCGGTTCTGCCCCAGCTTGGAGTCGATTCCGGTTCCATACCCATGTCTCACTTCTGAGCGGAATCGGTTCTCAATCAGATCGTACACATAATTCATACCTGCAAAATCACACAATCATACCCTCTGTGTACATGGGAAGTACATCGGTTCCGAGCGAGAGATAACCATTAGTACAATGGTGAACTTTCTAGTAGCGCTATACCGCGTAAGGCAGGTACAATTGCAACTACCAGTAACAACATTCAAATAGAATTTTCTTACCTGATATATTAAAAAGTTCGCAAACAGTGACATAAACAGCACATCGCCACCACATATATCCATATCGGAGCCAGCGCGAGCATTGCATGCGGAGTTTTGCTTTGCTTGCAATGCTATGCTGCATACACGAACGTACATGCTCGTATGTTCTGTGAGTCATACTTCTATATATGGGCATGGCCGACAGCGCACATGTACTGAAGTACATGTACACGTCTAGTCTATTGGCGGGTGCGCCACCATTGTTTTCTTGAAATGATTTTAGACGGGAGAGACGAGGAAAGACTGTCTGTGCAGTGTGCGAGAGACGAGGAGAGTGTGTCTGTGCGTGAGACACGGCGGTTTCATGCGTTCAATAAGTAAATGATGCCGGGCCGCGCTATTTAGTCAGGATTAGAGCCGACTCTCCCCTTCTCGCGAGTCAATAGACACAGAATCGGTTACTCGGTTCTACGCTATTCAAGAATCGAGGGCCGATTCCCATTTCTGGAGTCGAGTAGAATCGGGTAATCGGTTCTCACGCCCAAGCCTAGTTCATAGAATAGGTTGTAGTATTTAACGCATTAGAACATCTACTGACAACAATATGACTATTTGTAGTTACTGAAAACTTTGTAGTTACCCAAGCCTCATCCATAAAGAAAGTTTTCATCAATAAAGGGAGCAAACAAATTTGAATCCTAGATAGATTTTGGACCATTACATTTCCAACTGGAGCCATCAAAATTAAGAGGAAATTATTTAAATTGTACAGAGCATCTACTAGTATTTATTTTGTTCATGCATGCACATGTCGTGGGCATGCTTTGAAAGAGAATACCAATTATTTTTTATTTGGCAGACATGTGGAACCTTGACATCGAAAACATTTCCACTTCTAATCAATAAATAAGACAGAATTACTCACTTTTGTCCACAGGCTCTTCAACGGGCATAGGCTTCTCGGGTTCGACAGGCTCTGCCTGGTGGTTCTCCATGGGAGGAGGTGAGGGCGCCCTAACGGGCTCTTCCATCTCAACAACAGGGGGCTCCGGGGAGAAACGTTCTGGCTCCGGGACCACCGGCGTCTTGATGGGGGTGTCATCAGGCGACTCCGCATGCACTGTGCCATTGCTACAGGAACACCAGAAAGATGGCATTAATACAGATTACATAAGAGAGGGAGGAAGTCTGGATCTATGAATACAATCCTGAGAAGTGGACTTATCAGGGGACTCTTTATGTACTGTACCATCAGAAAGATGTCATTACTACAGATTACACAAGTGAGGGAGAAAAATAAATTTACGTTAGCAAGAATGGTGGCAGTGGCTTAGGTAAGGACTCGCAGGGGTTGGCGCAGTTGTGTCAGAATCAGACTTACAACTAAAACAACATTTCAATCTTGATGGCAAGGCTATTTCAGAACATGTATCACTTACCTAACTGGTGGCTGTGGCTCATAGTAGGGAGTCACCTGGGGTTGAACAGGAGGGGGATCCTTGGGGATGACGGGGGCTGGTTCTGGGGTGGCCATCCTCTGCTGCTGCTCGACGAGCCTGATGTCGTCCCGAACTCCATCCGAGTCGCCTAATACCAAATAGAGAAGATACAAAGTCTTTTGAATCACACATTAATAATAATAATAATAAACAATTCTTAGAACGCATAACACTATACTGTCTCTATGCGTGTAAAAAGACCAACAATTATACATGTAACTAACTAAAATGTTGCAAGAATAAGTGAGTTTTCAACTGTGTTTTAAATGAATCTAGATTATTTAATTTCTCGCAAATATTGTGGGAGGGAGTTCCATAAGTCTGGTGCTGTTTTCTGAAAAGTCTCCAAACATACAAAAGTGTTATCTTCATAGAAGTGGACACTTCCAACATGGCCATCCTCGACAAGCCTGATGTCATCCCAAACTCCATTTGAGTCACCCGATATGTAACAGAGTAGATACAAAGTCTTCAGAACACCAATTCAATTCAGTACATAAATGTGTTTTAAGTAAGGGTATAATCCTGGTAGAAGTGGAGCTGCTCCGGGCATGGCCATCCTCTGCTGCTGCTCGACAAGCCTGATGTCATCCCACAAACTCCATCCCAGTCATCTGGGGCCATATTCATAAAACCTTGCTAGCTTAGTTCCATGCTAAGTCTGTTTCGGATGATGTCAGAAAGAATTAAATACATGATCTATTAATAGTGGGTACCCAAGGCTTACCCCAGTTTGGGACTAGGAAAACTGTTTGTTGCTCACCAACTGTAACATCTCAAATGGACTTAGCATGTAACAAAGCTAGCAGGGTTTCATGAGCATGGGCCCAGATATCAAACAGCGTAGATACAAAGTCTTCAGAATCATCCATTCATTTCATTGCAGAATGAAGGAGAAATCTTGGTATAAGTGTGGCTGGTATATCGGGGGCAAATTCGCCCCGAGCCCTGTGTATTTTTTCACCAGAAACTAGTGAGGAGTTTCCCAAGAAAAAGATAACTTGTAATAATTTAAATTTGGATGTCCTAGACAAACTAGTAAACAGCAATTCAGTTCGTCTCCCCTCTATCTCATTTTCAGATGTGATTTTTTTTCTACGATCTACTTACAGTCGTTGGTCAGCTCGTTCTCGCTCTCCGTCTCCTCATCCTGGAACACCTCGTCCTGGTAGCGGAAGATGTCGTTGCGCACAAAGTACTTCTTGGCAGCCTGGGGAGCCAGCACAAACGTCTGCATGAAGCGACGCATTGGCTCTCCATTGTTGGAAAGCTCACCAGTTACCTACAAAGCAAAGATTATGAGAGTTATATATCATTTCTTTCCACAGATGAAGAAAGGTGTTGATAAATTAAATTAATTAAAAATAATCATTCAGTCCTGAAACGGTTGAAAACTGGCCTATAATTTTCAAGCTCAGAGTGATCTAAAGATCGTTTCTTGAGATGTAGGATCACACATGTATGCTTCCTTGAACAGGGAAAACACCTTTCTCCATAGAGCAAGTAACAATTGACGTTATCATTAATGTGTTAATGGCGTTATCATCATCTCATTGAGTAGTAAATTTACCTGCACAACAACACCATCGCCGATGGTCCCATGGCTGTCGACCTGCCTGATCTTCGCATGACAGTCACGGAAATTCAGAGAAACGATCTTAGCATGGATCGCCTGATAAGTGATAAGGAAAAATAAGAGAGAAATCAGAGAATAAAAGATAATTGTCATTTAGGCAACAGCATTTCTTTTGATAAATTAAAGGGAAACAGGGCTCGCCCTAAGCAGTGGCCCCGGTGCCAATGGCCGCCTGAAATTTAATTTGGCCCTAAAATGGACTAGAACCTTTGTATTGCCACCAACAAATTAGGATCTACAACACAGAAGTCTGTGGTGAGAGTATATCGGATGTGTCATTTTGGCCACCTGAAAGAATAGTTAAGGGAGAGCCCTGGGGAATTAGTAACTTTGTCCAAATGACCAAAGCATTTGGAGCTTTTATTACTTCTCTATAGTGCCTAGGGTTAGTGGAACTTAGTGCCAAGGTTGGTACCTAAGAAAGTATACTTTATGTGTCCCGAGCCTATCTTTGAAAAACCTTTCTAGCCAAGTTGCTTGCTAAGTCTGTGTTGGGTGATCAGGTTAAGTTAGCAATCAATGGTCATTTTCGATGCCAAATAGAGATAACGAGGCAGACAGAAATGGCAACCTATTCATTCTTGTTTCTGAGTGTTTTGGTTGGATTTGAATCCATGCGAAAGTTCATTTAGTAATTATGAACTTAAAAATCAAAATGATTCCTCTTTGAATGAATTGCGATAAATGGTCCTTTTCAAGGGTACCCATGAGTTCATTTCCAGTTGATTGAGAGATTTTTTGAAATATTTTTTTTATTATGACACATATTTAGGTTAAATCATGCAAATAATGTAGACCTGTCAATATTTCAACAGTATTCATGGCAGTATTAACAGCATGTTTTTTAACTTTCCAAACCTCGACCAGTACTCTATTAGATTTAATTGGCAATTAAAACAAATAATGTTTACTCTATTCCATACACATACCTCCTGGCCATAGACGGGATCCTCCGGGTTCCCATCTGGGTCCACTCCTCCATGTACGAACGATGAAGCGCTCGTGTAAAACCTAGTGGTAATACAAAAATAAATAACAATAGTTTCATCCACATAATTAATTCATGAGGCAAGCCTCCACACTAACCATTTTCTCTACTGATATGTTCAGGCAATTAAATTCATAAATAATCAAATGTTGCTTGCTTTTAAAAACAGAACAATTACTTGCCTGCTTACTTCTACATGTGATATACATGTAAGGTATTGAATTTTTCTTTTATAGCAGAACAAAAATAGTTGATGGGCAATCTGGCAAGTGCTTGTGTCAAGCCCTGCTTGAAGTATTTTTTAATTAGCATCTAGTAGTATCAGTTTTTAAAGAAAATGTAAAAATAAAAAAAATCTTCAGAGAAATTATTAAAAATTTTCCTTCCAAAAAGAAAACATTTCTTCCATTTCTAAAAATGTGTAAGCAGCTCTTCTGACTTGTGACACTAAACAAATTGTAGATTTTTAAAACAACTGTGACCAACAGAAGGTAAAAGGGAAACAAAAAAGTGCCCGTTTTCATTGATGTTATATATCATAATTCTGTATCAGATCAAAAGCAAGGCAGGGCCAAATATTAGAGTGAACAAAGAGAGGTCTATAAATAAGACATTATTGAAACATGCAAACAAACACATGTGATAAATAACAGATAATAACAAATGTAAACATATGTAATAAATGTGCATGATATTATACTAAGGCAAACAAAGACAATGAAGAAACATGCATGTAAAGAACAAACAAATATAACAAATAACAGAAAATAACAAATGTAAACAGATGTAATAAATGTGCACAATATACACTAGGGCAAACAAACACAAACACCAGAAGAGAGTTGACCTAATTTATAACAGTACTTGCAGTGAGCAGCGTTGATTTACAGTGACATTTATCCACACAGGTAACCATTACCCTTATGAGGCCCATTTGATCCCTTGACGAGTCATAAGGACCAAATATATTACATGTATAATGTAAAGTGAAGTGCCGTGGGCACAGTGCAGGTACAATCGTGACAGTTGTTTTTGTAAAGTAGCGTTTGAAAAGGCATATGAAGATGCAAAATCATGACAGTTGTTTTTGTTAACAAATTTTGAACAGTCTTTCTGTTTACAAAACCCAATACAAATTTGAGTGGGCACAAGAAAGGTAAATAAAAAAGCTTTGCACGCTAACAGTTCCATTTATGTAAAGTGCTACATGGGATAATACAAAAATAATTTAACTCTGACATTGTAGAAAAATGTTAACATTTGTCTTGAATAGTATTGCGGTTGATATGGGTAGAGATCATGTACAATCTTAGGTAGTGCGGTATACAAAAGAATAATCATACCCAATAAATGCAATGAGCAAGGACGTATAATAATATTACCTTATAATCATCACAAACAAACAAGAATGGGGTGACATTAATGGTGCCCAACTGTTGCAACACATGAAATTAATGGAGCTACAATGCAGCAACATTTAATTGATTGGGAGTCAACCGAGATGCATGCTCGCATTAATTCCTGGCCAATGTTCTACCTACACATTAATTACTAAATGCTCATTACCTATGCAAGTGTTTTGGCGCCTTGTTGAGCAGGGTGTAATACTGCCTGACGAACTCTCTGCCTACGGACTGTGGGGTGACGTTGTTGATGGGGGCAGCCTGGTTGGGTCCTGGGGCAGAGTTGGGAGGGTTGGTGGGAGCTGCTGTGGCAGGAGCAGGCTGAGGCGCAGCCGGAGGATTGGTGGCCATGACCATGACTGAACCACTAGTGATGAACAAATATTGATAAAGAAATTGAAATAGGGAAAAAAAAATAATAATAAAGAGTTGACATGGACCAGTAGGACAGTCTACTAGTGATAAAACATCATACATGTTGAAAACAAAATTGAAATAGAGAAATAGAGACACCAGTAAAGGGACATTAATGTACTGTTCATGACTTCACATGTTTACACAAGCCTGCACAAATAATTCTTGCTAATATTTAATGGTTCCTGTCACAATACAGAAACTTGAGCAAACAGACCGACGTGCAGTCTGAGAATTGTTATAATAACCACGACTACACTGTACGATGTGTTAAAAACAGGATCAAAGAAATTGAAAAGCAGTACACAATATGAGTGCATTTAAGACTGCAGTCACTCCACCACTAGTAAAAGAAGAACATCATTACATGAATAAATGTAAACACATTACTCACAAAGAAACCTGCAGAAATAATGACTTATTCAAAAACTAGCCGTTACAACCTGCAAGTTGTGGCAGTCATTTGAGCTACATGTAGATGCAGTGTTAGAAAAACAAAGAAAGTAAACAGTGATTGACTTTTGGGGAAAAAAATGCTGCTTGTTTACGCAATATACTGAAAGTACATCCAAAGGATTGGTACATCACTGGAAGGAAATGCCTTTTCCTCGTCCTGTCAAGTTTGTAGGGAACCTAGAATTTTGTAGGGAACCCGGAATTCCTACTACTAAACGACAATGCAAAGCTGTACAAACAAGTTGAGTTTTGATCATTGTTTGATATGACTTGTTGAATTGTCTTAGAAGAAGGCAAATGTGGAAATGGTTTTGTCATTTGACGATAAATGACGGTATGAAAATTACTCATACATTACACATCGAGTAGCTGCAAGAATTTCATTTTGCTATTGCACAATATATCTATAGATTGATTTAGCATGGAATATGATATCTGGAGGCAACGTTAAACTTGTCATGGCAAATGGCTGCCCATTGGCCACAATGCAAATCCACAATTCTTAATATTTTCCAAGTTTCACAATCACAGGTAAACCAACTTGGGTACATGGGGCTAAGGATTTTATCAGAACAAGAATATAGGATATATTTTATACAAACATTTAAGTTGTAATACATGCAAGTACATGTATGAAGTATAAGCTATACCAACATGTACCAACAAGCTCCTGATGTACTACAATCAGATTTTAAAGTCGAGCATTGGCAATGGTCCTTAAATTCCCCCAAATCTATTTCTAGGACCAGAGCAAGTAAATACAATTTACTGGCAATTGCTGCAATCTCATAAAGCACATCATGAGAGGGAAAACATACATAAAGTGCATGCAGTGGTCGCAGGTACAAGAAATTTAATTACTATGATAGGGTTCAAAGTTCTGACTAAATTAGAATTTAGATATTTTAAGAATGAGTCAGCAAGATTTTGAAATGAAACATATTTATTTGAAAATGAGGGCGTTGTAGGATAGCAGCCACCATGATTTCTTTTGGCTTTTCATTTTCATTTCCCCCAAGATAAAATACAACTACAAGGTAAAAAGGTAGCCTTTCTCCATTTTGTACATGTTTCTCTTTCATTAATTAGAAATAAATATTCTTTCAAAGTTCTACACACTTTCTTCCTGCTTTCATAGTTTGGCCATTGTGAATAAGACATGTTGCCTAAGCTACATATATTCAACAGGGAGCAACACTTCTCCATCCACATACTTAAACTTAGAATCAGCAGAAAATTACTGTAGTTTCTTACAAACAGTGGCATAGTGTGGGCAGACTTATGGGCACTCTCTTCTCTTATGTATTTATTTTGTAACTTAGGTTTTTCCCCATAAATTGTTTATCAAATTACAGAAATACATGCCCTCCCAACCACCTCCAGTTTTGAGTAACATATTAGCATGTTCTCTCATTCAGTGGAAATAGCACACGTTTACCAAGAAATAGGGTGGGGGGGGGGGGGGGGGGGGGGGACATGGCACAATGAGTGCATACCATTGAAAACTATACAGGTTTAAATGGGACCGATTAGAATTATGACTATGTTCTCCACACAAGGGTACTTATTTTTTTTAATGCAAAATGCAAGTTTAAAGGTATGGTGACAAGAAAACTGCCTCAAAATTGGGTTTTACTGTATCTAAGGTAGATTTTTCATGAAGATTACTAATACAAACATATTTTCCTCGTGGGAAAACCCGGTAAAATAAAAAAAATCAACTTGTAAATTCACTTTCGGAACCCCCGTAAAAAAACTGAGTCCCGGGCGAACAAAAAATGACGTCATCTTTGTGACGTCACCTGCAGGCAATCGCAGTTTAGCTCGGTCATAGACGTACACGCTGAGTGCAATACTCACGTTGACACAGACATATTATTTCCATTTGTTTCAATATTTGTTGTTCAGGTTTATATCATGGACGATATACACTCAGATGTGTAGCTGCATCCTGATACAATTCATTTCTTAGCAATTCTTAAGCATTTTCAGTAAAACCTCAATTTACAAGCAAAAACAAGTTTGTTTTACAAGCAAGTCATAGGCTCTGCATGTAAACAATGCACATTCCTCTGCGTTGCGGTCTGCATGTGATGTCATGAATTGGGTGACACGTGCGCACATTCCCGCTCCGCTATAAATGACTTTTTTTAGGAGCATGGAACGCCGATGCGTAATAAAGCAAAAAAGTTGCATGAAATTTACCTTTTTTTCCCAACTTAAGGATTTCTTTGAAAAAAAAGAGTGTGGTATATCAATAAAGGCACATATTTAAAGCTATAAACCTGAATCAAAGCAGGGATTTCCCCCCTCCTTTAACTAGTCACAGTATAACCAGATTTAGGCAAAAAGAGGGAATATTATCATTTGTTCTAGGCACAAAATTAGTAAGTTTGCCAAACTAACAATTTTAAGATTAAAAATGAAGACCTTTTAATTTTCAATACAGTTCTGATATCTTTTTTTATACTAGCCTGACAATATAATGAGGGGGCAGGGGTCCGAGGTTACTTTTACATTTAAAGGGGTAGTACAGTTTTGGTAAGGCTGAACTTTAGTAACCAAACCTGGACAGTAACATTATAAACTAATAGTTATAACTCCACCATGCTCGAAAGGTATACAAACTTACAAACGACTAAGTAAAAAGCCCGTTATCATTCAAAAAGAGCCATTAAAACACAAGAGGGCGCTTTCTGAAAAGGCATTGGTTTCAACCATTTTTCATACAAAATAATGCATAAGTGATGTTTTATTGAAATAATGATTAAATAGAGAAATGATCAACAACTAATTTAAAAATGCTTTTGAAAATTTTTGAAAAAGTGCAAGCATTTTTTTACAATTTTTTAAAATCATCTAATTATTTGGGCCCCAAATAATTATAAGATCAGATATATTTATTGATATTTCAGCCGTTTCTGGGTCGATTTTGACCAAATAAAGTTTGTTCTGCCATTCAAATTGCATGTTCTCTCAAATTCGACACTCAGTTTTTCATTACCTCACAACAAAATTGTGATGTGCAGCGCCCTCTCTACCAAAACTAAACTACCCCTTTAAACTTCATGTATCCATTTCAGAACAGCATTCTGACATTTCATTTGAATATAAGTTATCTAACTTGAGTTTATAATGTAGTCCATGTTTAAAACAGATTTGGGTGGCTTTTGTTCAAGTTTTGGGGAGTTATATCACCTAGGCCCTGTTGCAGAAAGAGATACAATCGATTGTAAGTTACAATTAATTGTGTGTGTTTCAACCAATCAGATTTGCGCATTTAGAACACATGATCAAGTTACAATTGATTGTATCTCTTTCTGCAACGGGGGCCAATGTCCCTATTGCAGAAAGAGATACAATCTATTGTAAAGTTGCAATTCACTGTAAGTCAGAACGTGCAACGAAATCTGCAAATCTGATTCAGTGATTGGTTCAAATGCGCAAATTTTCCAACTTGCAATTAATTGCAACTTACACTCAATTGAATCTCTTTCTACAACGGGGCCCTGAGAGTTCAATGTAATTTTTAAATGAAGATGTTCATGGTAAAGTCTTGACACACTAGGAAAGGAATGAGGTGAGCAAGAAAATCTTAAACTAAAAATTCATATCATGAATGGGATCGGGAGCTAAAGAGTTTGGGATCAGAACCCCCAAAAATCAAAATACAAAATGTTAAACATCACACAACTGGCAAGTTTAAGTATAAAATATTCATTTTAATATTCTATGGTCAATTCATAATGGTTTAGATGAATGCAGTCATCATTCTTATCAAATCTGTCAGTTCCACTGCCAAAAGTGCCAACTTTCGGAGCTTCCACTTCACGAGTACGAGTTCAATTTTGTTCTCTACCTGGATTCAGAGAAGGGAGGAAAGGAAATCAAGAATCATTAATACAAATAATCAACTATGTTGCCTGTTGGACATTTACCAATACACTAAATACTCAACAGCAACACGATTATTGACTTATTTATGTCGACTTGACTCTTGAGTAGTAGTGATTGATAATTGACAGCATCATGCATGCGACAGCGAATCGCACAGCAAAATGCAGGCAGCCACCGGCATGTTGCGATCGTCGCACTGCGCGTGTTCCTGGCCGCTGAACTCCCGCGTCACAGCCTTCGCATTCACGTGCACAGAGGCCAGAGGCAGGGCAAAAAAACTTCATTCATTCAATTTCAATACGCAATTGGACAAAAACATTTCCACTACACATCTCATTTTCATCAATAATTTGCAAACATATTAAGTAGATCGTTGCTACCACGTATAAACAAAAACAAAAAGGTTTAATAATGAACTCAAATCAGTTGAAATTATAATTACAACATTTGTAAACAAGAAAAACATCGTCATATTTTGTTCGATCATCGAAAAACCGGCGTGATGCCGATAATCAGCAACAAAAACGTGCACCAACGATCCCAAAACAATGGTTTAAAATTGTAATTAAATAATATTACTCACCTTGCACAAGTAGAAAATGTTTCCTTCCCCTAAAACCCTAATTTTTCATCTGTATTTGAAATTATAAAGCAAACAGATTATCAAAAACCGAAATTTACAAGAAAAATCTGACTCGTCAAAAGGTCAGTGTGTTTTTGCACATGTATTCACACTGCGCCCACTGATTCCTATTTCTGGATTTACTGCGCAGCTCTCGCCCTGAGACGCATTTGGGAAACCCGACCAGACGGACTTCTTGTGCATTATGTTGGGTGCGGATGCATGCATTACCACATAATCTACAAATAAAAGTATAACAAAGAAATAAGAAAATTATAATTGTGTAAGTTTGTTTAGAGAGGCGGCGGACAATAAAAGCACAATTGTGATAATTTTCAGGCCCAAAAATAAAACTTATGGTAAAATTTATATAATTCCTTCTATGTAGCATAATATATTCACTAGTCTATACATACAGTATAAATTATAATAGGTCCTATATGTATATATATCCGTATATAATTAACTCAATTTGTCACATATTGTATACTGACCATGGGAAGCTGAACCATAACTTCCCCCCCCCCCCCCCCCCTCCGAAAAGGGATTCATTTGCGGTGAATTTAGGCCTAGGAAAGGCGATCGGCGTAAGGTCAAGTGGTGACCTAGTTATACAGGCACGACTGTACGAGGTAGTAATTATACAGGGTGGCCCCCCAAAAAAACGGAACGGGGCACTTTCCAAAATAAAGTAATACAACTATTATGTTCATCGGTTAGGGTGTCTTTTCCAGTGAAAAACGATACCAAGATCAGTATTTTTGGTTGTGTAGTTTTTGTTTTATGGCGCTCTGAGTAACACGTATATATGTCATGTTCCCATTTTTGTCAATTTTTACCGTCAGTCAGCCAAATCGCACTTCGTGCTCGTCATAGCGTCGAGCAACCATGCCCATTCTCTCGGCACACGGCTAAATGCACACTAACAATAGCGCGCATATTGTTCGTTGTTCGAATGCTATGACAGGCAGTAAGTGCGGTTTATCAGGCTCTGACTTGGTAAAAATTGACAAAAAACTTGAACCTGACATGGTGTCACTCCGAGCGCTCTAAAACAAAACTACACGACCAAAATGACTGATCTTGCAACGTTTTTCATTGGAAAAGACACCCTATCCGATGGACATAATCATTATGTTGCTATACTTTGGGAAGTGCCCCGTTCCGTTTTTTTTAGTTATATCATTATATCGATGTTATAATTATATATTGGGTCCCTTTGGCACTTTTGTAAATAATTCAAAAAGTATCACATGGATTTGATTCATATTTAGCAGAAGCAATTATGTGTTGATGTCAGTGCTGGGTGTGGTCATTTTGCATAATAAGGACCTCTCTCAAGAACGAGATGGATTTTTTTTTCTGTCTATATATACAACAACAGCAGCATGCAGCAGCAGCAGCAGCAGCAACAAAGCATGCAACAAAAATGATAACACTCAGCAACATCAGCCACAAAACAAATAAAACAACACTACCATCACGACCACCGTCAGCCACCGTCGTCACCACCACCACCACCACCACCACCACCACCAGGCACCACCACCACCACCACCACCACCACTACCAGGCACCACCACCACCACCACCACCACCACAAAAACGATAACGACAGCATATAACATCAGCATCAGAAGCAGTGAACAGCAATAACAGTATCAGAAGCAGCAAAAACGAAAAATAATACAACAGTAACACCAACCACAAACAAAAAATTACAACACTACCAACCCAGGCCCGTATTAGCCAGGGGGTGCGTTGGGTCATGTATATAGCCTACGCACCCCCCCCCCCCCCCCCCCCCCCCAATTAAAAAAGGTCCACTTTTTGCCGGTCTCGGGTCCACTTTTACCGGTTTCGGGTCCACTTTATACCGGTCTCGGGTCCACTCGACCACTCCAGCCTGTCCGACCTCGGCCGCAACATTTTTTGGCGACGGACACCCCCCTCCCCCCCCCCCCCCACCCCCCACCCCCGGCGCTTACAAGACTCTCAACTAGTGGTCTCGGTCTCGGCCACTTCGGGGTTCGGTCTCGGTCCCGTTTTGTAAATTACCCATCCCCCCCCCCCCCCCCCCCCCCCCCCCTTTTCCCCCCTTGGAAAATCCTGGCTACGGGCCTGAACGCAAATACCCCCAAATACCACTCCCATACCACTAGCCGCAATAACAAAACAAAAACGAGCAGCAGCAGCTAGCTGCAATAACAACTATATACAACAACAAGGATAAAGATGACGACGGCAGCAACAATTAAAATAACAGTAACATCAAACACAACAAATAACAAATAACAAAACAACTGTATGAACGGCCCGGCTGCCACCACCCCCGCCACCGTCAACCACCACCACCACGGCACCACCACGTGACCATGCACCACCACCGTGCTATCAACATCACCACCACCACCACCATGCACAACCACCACCACCACCACCACCACCATCATCATCATCATCATCATCATCATCATCACCACCACCGTGTTATCAACATCACCACCGCCACCACCACCAATGCACCACCACCACCACCACCACCACCACGTGCACCACCACCACCACCACCACCATGCACCACCATCATCATCACCACCGTGCTATCACCATCACTTTACCAACGTCACACCACCTCCGCCATTTGCACGCAGAAATTGCAAGTTTGGGTGAGTTGTTAGGGTAGTATAATATGGCTGTGGTCACACGATGCTTGCGATCACCTGCAACAGCCTGCAACAAGACAATAGAAGCTATGAATGGCAGATCATGTCCAAAATAACCAAACGTTATACAACAGAATGCAACTTTCGCAATAAATTCGGTCTAATTCCCATGCATGTATAGCCATAAATGAGTGTTGTGTATTACATTTTGTCTAAATTAAACATTAGATCTCATTTATCATGCTTCATCAGCATAATAAACCTGTTATTTGGCTGCTGATCAAACAATATAGCACGACTCGTCACGAGGAACGCATGCGTCGTGCGTTCTCTTCTAATCGCATGTTTCCATCGCAAGTCTCATCGCAAGGTTTTGAACATGTTCAA
The DNA here is from genome assembly GCA_037951105.1 of Echinarachnius parma. Taxonomy (NCBI): domain Eukaryota; kingdom Metazoa; phylum Echinodermata; class Echinoidea; order Clypeasteroida; family Echinarachniidae; genus Echinarachnius; species Echinarachnius parma. The sequence continues at coordinate 23,921 of JBAMJV010001076.1, read as the reverse complement.
AATTTGTTGCGATCAAAACAATATAGAATTTGAGAATTTCACATCCGATATGCACCAGATAGCTCCATTCTAGTGTAAAAATTGCCAAAGCTCCCTGGTGTGGGAGGGGGGACACCCCCCTCCCACACCCTCCCCCCGCGCTCGGTCGCTTTGCTCCCTCGGCGGGCGCTTCGCGCCCTCAAAGTATAAACTTTCGCCCTCCCTAAGAAAATACCCTGGCGCCGCCCCTGTAGTATGGTACAGTTTACAAATAAAGAATTGTATCAAGAAACTACAAAATGATTGGCCATTGTTTTATATTACAGCTAAAAAAAAAAAAATCCTTAGACATGGGTCAATTTTTACAAACAATCCTTAGACATGGGTACCTATTTACAGCAAAGGACCCTTGGATGTGGGTATGGGTTCGGAGGTCTCAGCCGCACACCCCCGTCCGACTATAATCTGAGTACCCCCCCCCCCCCCCCCCCCGGGAATAAAACATGAACCCAAACAAAAAAATGGTGTGTGCCGAGTGTGTGGGGGAGGGGCGGGGGTCATCGGGGGAGGGGCGGGGGTCATCGGGGGAGGGGCGGGGGTCATCGGCGAAGGAACGAGGCGACTGAGCGGGGGAGCGGGAGTGGTAGGAGGTGTCCCCCTCCCACTAAGGAGCTTTTGCATTTTTGGGGGCATTGAAATTGTGCAATTTGGTGCAAACCGGAGACATCAATTTTACATGATATTTATTGCAAGCTACCGTATATGCATGGATTGTACTACGATCCATGGTATATGGAAGCATACTGATATATGATAATGTAATATTAATGTATACATAATCAAAAAGTGTGTGGGGGGGGGGGGGGGGAGGAGGGAAGGGCGGGGCTGACCACCACCACCACCACCACCACCACCACCACCACCACCACCACCATCAATCACCACCACTACCATCAACAATAAACACGTTTACAACTAGGACATGACAACCATGTGCAAGCAACAAAACCATTGATTTGTTTGTACCCTTCCATCGGCCGGATATCGGATCCGGATCGGATCGATCGCGCGCGGTATTTGGAATATGCATCATGGAGGAGAACGCCGACAATAGTTTATCGGGAACAATGGAAGGAGATGGAGAGGAGAATGCAAAACGAGCGCCCAGCTCCTCTAAGATCGACCTAAAGTCAGGGTTTATGAAGCATATTATCCGCAACCAACAGGCGAGGTAATTACCAAAGGTGTTTCTTCTTTGTTTTTAGTTGCTTGTAGCCGTCAAGTTTCAGCATGATTGAAATGCAACTCTGGGCCATCGTAACGTAGGGTACCCTCTCCGCCGATCGTGCCGGGCTGGCTTTCCGAGGATTTGGTCATCAGACTCCCCTCTCACGCAGAGACTGAATCTCAACTCTCACGACCCGTTGTGTTGCTGTTGTTGTTGTTGTTGTTTGGTGGCAATCAGTCAAATGTGACTATTGTTGCAAATTACGTTTCTATTCATTATTCAAATATTTTTCAAAATATAATGACTTTTATAAATCATCAACAGAAATTTGCTTTGGCACCGCTTATTAGTATCCCAATGATGATATTTTTTCCAACCATAATTCATAAAAAACTATTTATTTTTGGCTTAACTGTGATCACAGATCAGCGCCGTACGAAGTACGGCGCTGTGACAACGAGACTTTAACAAATTTTGAGAAATTTTGCGACGGGTGGTTTCAACAACTTTACATCTATTATTATTATTTTTTTTTTTTAGTTCTAGACATGAATTAAACCTCCAACCCACACATACACTCATCGCCATTCACTTACGTGTTCGAACGTGCTGTTGACATGCACCACATCTTACACAAAATCATGCTACTTCAGTAAGCAGCATCATCACCATTATCGATCACAATCAGGCGCTAATATATTTGTTTTATGCATTAACTCACCATTTCACTCCAGATGGAACTTTCAAAATGAAAATTCTTGTCCAAAATGTGTAAATTTAGCTCATTTAGCGTTAACGTCGACGTGAATGCCCGTTTCTAGCATGCTGACTGTGTTGTAATGGCGACTCGGTTTTTTCTGGTTCGTGTCCGAGTGCGCTCGCTACGCTGCAATTACGTACATGCGACACAATGCATTGCATAGCGATGTTTAGTTACGTGACGCTGCTACTGTGCACTCTCTTCGAGTGTCGACCATTCGAGATCGGATGTTGATCTTCCATCAAGACGTTGACTATTAACGCCGTAATTATGTGAACCAATGTCATCATGCTCTGCTACCAACATACATTCATGTGACTAAATGATTACGCCTTGTAAAAGACTAGTTGAACGAACTTTCATGTTTACATGTTATGCCATAGCCAGCCATAGCTGGCGCGTGTACAGTCGGCCTTTTTCTGCCAATTCCCGAAGGAAGACGGACTCACCAAAATTTTGCCGCTGAAAATGCAGATTTGGTGAGCATAGCAGAACGTATTTTGATTAAAATTTGTATAATAAAAAATGATCAAATGTTGCACTATGCATTTATATATAGCTGGAGCGCAAAAGAAGTGAGAAAGAGAAGGTATGTGAGAGAGAAAAATCGGAAAGGTAGCTTCGACCACGATAAGCACTAGTGTAAGGTAAATGGTTACTGTATGTATATACAGAACCATCTTACAGTGTAGATGTGCTTCAACCTACCTTGCATGCTATTTAATTTGTTGCAAAAGAATGATAACTTACCTCAAATTGATGATGATGATGATGACTGTTATTTCCTTCGTTTTTGTTCGCTGCATGCAATGTCAGGTGACCGAAAACTCGTCGGCAATGCATGCTGGGATATATAGGAGGTATTCCGCGCGTAAGTAGTGGCAATCGGTTGACTAATACAATAAGCCAGGGACTGTATGTACCGTACTCACATGTACGTGTACAGGGGTGTATCGCGCACGCAGAATTAAATAGATCAATCGCTGTACAGAACGCTCGCACATCCAGGCTCGTACGCCAAAGTTTGACCTGCGACCTCACGCATTGCCGACAAGTTTTCGATCACCTGATATTGCATGCCATTTTCGTCACTTCTGTAATCTTGCCAGTTTTATAGTAAATTTCAGTATAAATAAAACGAATGGAGCATCAGACATTTTACGATTTGGATCATTGATGTCCATGCATAACATAATTCGTAAGTATGAACCGAGATAATTATTTAAAGTATGATTTTGTGTTTTTTTTTATAAGTGTGTTTGCCGTTAAAGGGATCTAGTAACTTTGTTGACATGTGCAAAAAGTGATGAATGGTTGATGCAATGTATATTGTTGTTATCTTATATGTCCACAGGGTATTGTGTGAAAATTTCAAGTCAAATGGACATTGTATGGCCAAGTAATGAGTGAAAATGCAAAGTGATATTCAGAACTCACTGCACTCACTTTGTACACGGAAGAAAAACTCGCCCGGAGTTTTTCTTATTTGAATACTTCAATCATACATATCTTTTTAACGAAAGGGAAATTTGAAAAACCGAAACCGGTCCCATGATTTTATTGTTAATACGAATACAACAAGGTATAAGGGAACCGCTAGAATTAAAATTTTATTTTGAGGATTTGGACAATGTTACTAAGTCCCTTTAAAGCCTATAAAGTGTTACCATCACGGTATACACACCTCAGTATGCGTAGTACGGCGCCTGGTTAGGTTATTTTTGGCTATGCTTTTATACACACTATCTATAATGAACATCCTTTTTCAATGACAATGCCCCCCGGGGGGGGGGGGGGGGGGGGCATTAGGGTGTTTTTTTACGATCAGGCGAGATACTCGAGTATCTCGAATAGGGTCTCAAAATCACCCAAAATCAGGAAATAGGGTATCTATTTTAGGCTGATGTATTACTCGTTTAGGGTCTCAAAAAGATGAATTACTCGTTTAGGGTCTCAAAAACTCAGCTTACTTGCTTAGGGTATCAAAAATAGTTATAACTTGCTTTTAATAGGGGTTTACAAAAAAAAGATTACTTGCTTAGGGTATCAAATATAGTTATGACTTGCTTAGGGGTTTACACTTAATCGATTACTTGCTTTGCCTAGTTAGGGTATCAAAAATACTTGCTTAGGGGCTTACACAAAATTGATTACTTGCTTAGGGTATCAAATTACCGATAATCATACTTAGGGTGTATTTTTTGCACCACGCAAATACTCGTTTAGGGTGCTTTTGGCAAGTCATTGGTCACGCATGATACCCCCCTTTCTTTGAGGACAACACTAGTCATTATTAAAACACACTATACACACATTTTCTTGGTTTGTACAGACTACAGATATTTAGGCAATGCATGTGTTAGCGTGCCAACAATTGTATGCTAGCACTGCATTGTCTAGGTATTGCCTACGACACACAACAGTATGGTAATGTCTGTGGCCAGCATCCTCACCCCTGCTGACATCCTGTTGTATACAAAGGCTAACCCCTGCAAGGGGCCAGGGCAGGGGATACGTGGCTGGCCCCCTTGTCTTGAAAGGGTGGGGTCATTGGTTGTACTACAATTAGACAATAAGCTCCTGGGGGTGTTTCACAAAGATCCTAAGTTGAACTTAAATCTAAGTTGGACTGAGAAACTATGGAAAGCCATTAGTTTCTTTGAAACAATTTTATAAAATTTATTTTAAAAGGCATATATGTTGATTCAAATCATTGATATTTTCTATTATCAAGGGGATTTCATGTTCTTGATGTAAAATTTATGAAAGGTCTAAAATACTTGCATTTTTGCTTTTGAATATATATTTTATTTCAAGGATACAAATGGCTTTCCATAATGTTTAAGTTCAACTTAAAGGATATTTGTGAAACACCCCCCCAGGTTGTCTTAGATGGGTGGAGGGGATGTGTTGTACTTGGTACTTTGTAGGTTAATCCTCCTGAAGAGTCCATAGAGGTTTTACCTAGAGCTGGATAAGCCCCTTGTCCTGCAAGGATGGGCATCCTGCACTTCAATAGAATTTTAAGCAGACCACCACACGAGTCCTTCTCCAGGACTAGTATTGTGTTTTATGGTTGTGGTAGTGGTCTGCTATTTGTGGTCAGACCACTATTGGGCATGCATAGTGAACACATTGTTTTGAATTGATATGGTGATTAAATGATGGCCTGCCTTGGCAACTCGGCACTTGAGAGTTAACTTGTTTTTAGGGAAGAAAGCTAAGGATGTTAGTTTGCATCTAGACCTCAAGGGAACAACATCGAGTTTGATTTCAGTGCAGTACATTAATTTAGTGTACAATTGGTGTGGCGAAGCCAGATTCTGATATTTGCATTTTGAATTTTGTTGGAAGACACAATGTTGAAGCTAAAGTATAAAACTACTTATTGGTAAGTGTTTCAAATCTAACTACACTTTGTTGTTGTACATCAATTGAAAGCCAGATTTGAATGCCACAATGTTGAAGCTGACATATATATACAAATATGTTTGTGTAAGTGTTTTCTTTGTTTTGGGCCACCCATTTCTTGCTTCGGCAAAGCAAAATATTATGAGTCTGAATTTTACCGACTGCGCTACCAGGGAAAAAAAAAAATTCTAACATTGGTTAATGTATAAAATGTATGATCTTTCTATTTCTAACTCTTCTCTCTCTCTCTTTAGGGAATGTTGTAGCAAAATCAAGTTGTCTTAAATGGGATAATGTAATATCTTTCCATTTCACTCTCTCCCTCTCTCTCTTTAGGGAATGTTGTAGCAAAATCAAGTTGTCTTGAATTGGTTAATGTCGTGTAATTCATGTTATCTTTCCATTTCACTCTCTCTCTCTCACTCTCTTTAGGGATAATTATGACAAGGAGGTGAAGATGTTGAAGGATCAGGTTAAGACCAACCCCAGAGCGGCCAAGGAGCACAAGAACCATTTCAGGCGGCCGGAGCAAGGGGTGTACGTCCCACCTTGTAGGGGCAATAAAGGTGAGAACGGCACACATATTTCATTTTGAGACAGGGGAGGGGGGAGGGGGGGGGGGGGGGGAGGTTGTTTCACAAAGGGAGGATTATGTCTCGTCTCATATTTCCACTGAGTAATGTGTGAAAATTTCACGTTAAATAGATGTTATATGGCCGAGTAATGAGCGGAAATAGAAAGTGGTATTCACAGACTCATTGCTCTGATTTTGTACACAGTTATAACTTTCCAGTGGATAATTAAGAATCTGAACACGTCAATCGTAAATATCTTGTTCACAAAAGGGAAATTTGAAAAACCTAAACCTGTTCCATGCTTCTGTAAGTCATATACTTTGCCTCCTATGATTTATCATTCTCTTCTTCCATCCCCGCCCCTCTCCATGTTTTACTCATTACACCCCATTTCATGTCATTCTCCCGTTTAATCCTCACCCCCCACACTTTATTTTATTTTACCCTACTACACTTCTATTGGTTATACAAATACACCAAGGTATGTGAGAACCACATTAGTTATGAGTAAGTTTTGTGGAATTGGACAATGTTACTAGATCCCTTTAAGTGTTTCAGTTTTGCAATATTTATTTGAAATTGAATGGAGACAAATTATTTAATTATGAAGAATATAATCCAATGGTTAGGTCACATATTGCCAACTACCATATCATATCAAAATTATGTTAGGTTAGTTAATTTAAATCTGTACTAACTAATTATCTTTCATCCCTTCATTCCAGGTGATCATCCTATGTCATCAGACGTTAACAAGGCTCCTAGGAACGTCTTCAAGTTCCAGTATGAGGATCAAGATGGGGAGATCTCAGAGTGGCTTGTTCATAAGGTTAGTAGTTTAACATATTTACTTTTATTAAAGGTTAATTCCATCCCAGAAATGTGATGCTTGCTACTAAAGAAGATTAATGAGAGGAATCATGAGCGAAAATTGGAGCAAAAAACGTCTACCTCCATTAGCTACACTGGTTTGGTTATTGTGTTATACCTCTTTGATTCATAGAATAAATAAATAAAATTGAGCAAGGAAAATTTAGCTTAGCTGGGAGTTGAACCTAAAACCTTTTGGATTGCCTTTCCAGTGCTTCAAAGCGACCATCATCAATTATCTTAGTCTTGATTGACCATTACAGTGCCACAGGGCAAACAATCTATTTGGGTGCTCACATCAATTTAGCCGCCGAAATGGCAACAAAAATCCATGAAAAACCTAAAGGATTAGCAGTAATTTCAAATATGATTATATGTGAAACAAATTTCAGAATGCTATATATTGCAGATAACCAAACCCCTGGTGGGACCAGTGGCTTAGCAGCAAACTTTCAAAAGTTCATTATAGTGATACCTCATTAAAACAAGCACTTTGGGCCCATTGAATTTACCTCGTTATATTTTGAATCGTTGATGTATCAGGGCTGAGAAATAATGATATATCAGGTACTTCATTATAAGAAGGTTCCACTGTAATATTAAAGGTGCACCTAGGGCAGATAACCAAACCCCTGGTGGGACCAGTGGCTTAGCAGCAAACTTTCAAAAGTTCATTATAGTGATACCTCATTAAAACAAGCACTTTGGGCCCATTGAATTTACCTCGTTATATTTTGAATCGTTGATGTATCAGGGCTGAGAAATAATGATATATCAGGTACTTCATTATAAGAAGGTTCCACTGTAATATTAAAGGTGCACCTGTAAAGTGTCAGATATTGCCCAAAATGACATTTGAGACTTCAATCCTGTACCGAAATCATAGTAAGATATGTCCGAATGATGTGTGAAAGTTTCATTGAAAAAGAACACTGCTTTCCTGGTTAAAAAGCAAAAATATGTGTCAGTTTTTACAACGCATTACTGTATGACGATTATGAGGTTTATGACCGTTCATTAACGCTTTTGAGCTGAATGATAGATATCGTCATACTAAAGGGGCATTTTAAAAAAATAACCCTATTTTATTCTTCTCTTACCATAAGCTAAACAACACGGTAGAAGAGAAACGAGGAAGCTCCAAGTAATTTTCGAGGAGTTAGACACTTTACAGGCATCCCTTTAACCCCTATCTATCTTTGTTTTATTTCTTTGTTATCAGGGCGACAACCCCAGAGATCTGGCATCGCGGTTCGGGCGTCAGTGTCGTCTGTCGGCAACTTTCATTGAGGCTCTCGGCTCTATCATAAGGGAAGAGATGGACAAACGATGGCTATCAACATGACAACGTCAATCATGCCAGGAAAACTGTTACAGGTTTTTCGAAAGGAAACAATTTGACTATTTGCAATGTTTTAGGAAGGCAAAGCCAACAGCTAATAGAAGAAAAGATGGCCATCACCACAGCAATGTATTCTGAGGCATCAGTGTAGTCTGTCGGCAGCTTTCAACAAGACTTGCAGCTCTCTCATAGGGGAAGAGATGGACAAAAGAGGGCTCTCAACGTGACATCATAAAATATGACAGGTCAAAGGTTATGGTTTTGAGGAAACAATATGACTGTCTGTATGTTGTTACGAAGGCAATCAGCTAATAGAAAAAAAATGACAGTCAACGTGCCAATATATCTTGCCGCGTTAACTGTTACGTTTTTTAAAAGGAAATAGTTTGACTGACTGTATGCAATATTGTTACGCGGGCCAAGCCATCAGCTAATAGAATAAAAGGTGACCATCGACGTGAAAATGTATTCAGCTAGGTTAGCGGGTTTGGTTTTTCAGGGAAACAATTTGATTGCCTGTATTTATTGATGTTATGAGGGCCATCACCTACATTACAAGAGAGATAACCATCAATATGACAACATATTCTGTGAGGTCAACAGTTATGTTTTTATTCCTCAACAAAGTGGCCAGAGGCATTCTTGTGGGTGTTGTCCATCCGCCCGTCCGTCCGTATGCAATAAAACAATTTGACCATCTTATTGTTATTATGAGGGCCATCAGCTAATAGAAGAAAAGATGACCGTCAAGGTGACAACGTATTCTTCGAGGTCAACATAACTTAAAGGGCATCAAGCGTGGGGATGCTACATAGCGGGTCGCCATTTTGAACTGGGTTAGTTTGCGCGCACCGCATGACACTGAGCTAACGTGCATTACGCACCGTGCGCAACGCGTATGCAAGATGGCGCCGCGCATCTGATTTGACGAATCTGAACTACCTTTAAGGTTTTTGTTCCTCCTCAACAAAGTGGCCAGAGACATTCGTTTTTGAAGATGTCCATCCGTCAGTCTGTAATGTATGCAAGGAAACATTTTGACCATCTGTAATGTTGTTATGAGAGCCATCAGCTAAAAGAAGAAATGATGACCGCCAATGTGACAATGTATTCTGCAAGGTCAACAGGTACATTTTTATTCCTCAAGAAAGTGGACAGCGAGGCATTATTTTGTGGGATTGTCCGTCCGCCTGTCGATCCCTCCATATGCAAGGAAACAATTTGACCGTTTTTAATGTTTTTATGAGGGCCATCAGCTAATAGAAGAAAAGATGACCGTCAATGTGACAATGTATTCTGCAAGGTCAACAGTTACGTTTTTTTTAGAGAACAATTTGACTGCCTGTAATATTGTGACATCACCACATAAAAGAAGAGATGGCTGCCCATATGACCGCAAGTAAAGCCCTCTGCAGACAGAGCCGACTCGACCCGATCCGACTGGTTTTCAGTCGGATCGGCGCAGTTTTCAGTGCCTCGCGACACACATTTTGCCAGTCGAGAGACAGTTGGATGCAAGTCGGGGCCGATTCAACACGATGAATCGGCTCCGACCGACCGGGCCCGACGCTAGCCTGTTTGAAACCAGTCGGATCGGGTCGAGTCGGCTCTGTCTGCAGAGGGCTTCACGTTGAAAGTAACAATTGTATGGAACTACATTCAAACCTGTCTTAGCGACCACCTGCCTATAGTGGCCACCAAAAGGGTTCTCCTGCAGGGAATAACAATGTTATGGAATGAGGGCAAAAACAACAACAGCTGGACTGACTGTAGTTCAAACCCTCATTAGACCACTGACTGCACATGTTTGAATGCCCCTTTTAACTATATACCTTACTAATCTAGTTTTGGTATAATTCATTATTTATATAGTATTTGTGTGCTGCTGAAAGTGTTAGTGTGCCAAAGAGATAGTAAGAAACTGTCAGACACATAAAGTCTAAATTAAGTTATTCATCATTTGTCCAGACTATTTATAGGGAATCCCCATATATAGTTTTGTTTGTGGGTCAGGAATCTTGGTTGCAATCATGTTGTTCAATGCAGGATTCTTATTTATATAATATTGATGCCTTACGTATGTTTTATATTAGGTATTAAAACTGCCATTTCTTTCAAATTGCATACAAATTAACACCTTCGTTCAGTTAGGTTGAACATAATAGCAATCTTACAAGAATAAAAGGTAAAAATGAGTCAGACTGATTGGGGTGCACATTCTATATCTTTTGTTATAAAGGATTTTCCCCGGATATATTTGATTGTTTTGGGGGAAATTATTTGGGGGCACGTCCCCCCCCCCATGCACCCCCTCCCCCCATACACCCCCTCCCCCATAGCTATGCCAATGGGTTTGGTTAATTAGTTTTCCCGTAATTGCTTTGAAAGTGTATGACAATTATGGTCACCAGCAGGGAAGTGTAGACTATGTAGAGTTCTGTTTTTTTGTAAAAATCATGTGATAGTTTGATGGGGAGTTGCAATTGTAGCATTATCAAGAAGTATGTATTCATGTAAAATGATAACTCATTCTTTATTTTGGCTGAACGTTCCATATCAACCTATTAATTTTATTGTAACATATGATGCCGTCCCTTTTTAGAATTAAACCTCAAGGATGACGAAGTTTTTAAAACATTTTAATGACATTAAATGTCGGGGGGAAAGTGAAATGTGGATTGTATGTATATCTTATACAAGAAGTGTGTAAACTACTTTGCATATTTTATTGTGGCAACCGGTGTTCGAAAGCTGTTTGCTTCTACATTCTGATTAAGTATGCAAATGGTACATCAGGGTGGTGTTGCATTAAAGAGTTGCAATCAAAGGCAAAGTTGCAATGTATTGCAAGTCAGAAAATATGAAAATAAAAAATTATTTGAATTTGAATTTCCATTTTTATTTTGTTGTACATGTATGTATTGAGGTCAACTATTGACATATCGTGTAAATATTAATGGCCTTATTTATTTTTTTCCTTAAATGTGGATACCAAAGAAAATATGATTTGTATTTTACTTTTTTAACATGGTAGCCCTGTCTGTGATACAACTGTTTTAAAGAAGGCCCTTTGTACAAACAATCGACAAACCACAGCAGAGCATAACATTGATATTCTAACAACATGACAAATTTAACATGTACATCTCACTTTGAAGAAAAAGATTTTGTTGTAGTTTTACAACCCCTGCCCAAAATGAAGAAAGACACCAAGAAATAATTGTATACAAAAATTCAAGTTATTGATTGGAATCCCAAATTCTTGGGAAACTTGGTCTTCGAGTCAAATGGTGCCTTTTAAAGAGCTAACAGACAGCGGCCATGTTGTACACACGATGTCACTCTGTAGCACTAGATAAATTGGGTGTCACGCCAATGCTGAATTTCATTTATGGGGGGGGGGGGGGTGTTGCATAAAGAGTTGCGATTTAACGCAAGTCAGAATACATGACATAAATGGTACCCTGGGGTACCAAATGAAAATCCGCCATTTTGTTTAATTATTTATTTATTTTTCAGGGCTGTACACTGGGGTACCAACGAGTGTAAAATTATTTTCGTTATGCTTTATTTACGTTCAAAATGCTCTCTTTGCGGCCGGGGTAGCGTGCACACAAGCGCTGCATGCACGTGCACAACGCAATACACCAGCGGCGTCCATGATTGCTCTGCGGTACGGTTGTACTTCGGGTGGACACAAGATGGCGCTACACAACGTGGTACCCCGGGGTACTGCGTGTGTCGTCATATGCGCATTTGAGCCAATCAAATTTCACATTCAGGTGGATTCTCTGACCCGTGTCTAATTACGCCTCTTTATGCAACACCCCCGAGTTCCTCTAACATGGCGCTACCCTGTTCCCATTCCTGAATTGACGCCGCAATAACTGCAAATGTTATATAATGATAGTGATCATAATTGTTCCAATTATGTGGAGTATAATTACTATTACCGTGGAAATAAAGGAAAATTATTAAGAAAAAGAAAAGATCATTGTAAGTTTGATTTCTTTCATCTTTATCAAAATGTACTGTAATTAAATGTGTGACATGGTATGTGTTCTGGTTTGTCATCGTCTTTCCGAGACCTGAAGATATGCAAAAAAAAGCATAGTGCAACCTTGTTATACAAGGACCTTGGGATCATGAACATTACCTTTTTATATCGGGGTAAAAACAAGAACAAAATAATTTAAAAAGTTTAGAGTAGTTATAAGGGAGTCGTTATATCAACACTTGTTATATGTGACCTTGCACCACAAAACAACCGTTATGTCGCCGATATAGTTTCTCTGTTATTAGCTTAGTTTAAAATTCAGGATTTTGGTATTACCTGAATGAGGATATCATAATCTACCTTTTGTAAAATTTTGAGCATCAGAAATTATGTTTAAATATGATTTTTAATAAATAAATATGATCAGATTACAGTGCTTGAATGGACGCCGATCTTTGAAACGGCCCGTTTTCTCCCTAACTTTAAAACTGATTCAGCCATGTTTCAAATCTTGGCTGCTCATTTTGGGAGGGTTCGCTTAGTCCAAATATGACAAATTATATACCATTTTAAAGGTATTGACTTCTACCTTTACTGTCATGTAAAAATTAGCAAAATCATTTTCCCCGACTTACTGGTCGTTTTGTGGTGTGAGGTCACATATTAAGTTCTATAGCTTGTATTCACAGACATAACCATGTATTGAAATCAAATACGTTGTGAAAAGTAATTTTTGTTCTTTCCCCACAGATCATCAGAGAATAAAGTATGGATATATGTGTGGTCAAAAGTGAATGGATGTGGGTGCAGTGGAACTCGTCATAACGGGGAGCTTGGGACCATAACATATAGATTCTTTTATATCACAGTGAAAAAGAAAAGGATATAGAGAGTTTGTACCAGTAAAATGACATTGTTATAAGAAGGTTTTGTTATATCAGAGCTCTTTATAACAAGGTTCCACTGTATTACATTGTTATAAGGTTTTGTTAGAATATCAACTCTCTTTATAACAAGGTTCCACTTTATTACATTGTTATAAGGTTTTGTTATAATATCAACTCTCTTTATAACAAGGTTCCACTGTATTACATTGTTATAAGGTTTTGTTATATCAACTCTCTTTATAACAAGGTTCCACTGTACTACATTGTTATAAGGTTTTGTTATATCAACTCTCTTTATAACAAGGTTCCACTGTACTACATTGTTATAAGGTTTTGTTATATCAACTCTCTTTATAACGAGGTTCCACTGTACTACATTGTTATAAGGTTTTGTTATATCAACTCTCTTTATAACAAGGTTCCACTGTATTACATTGTTATAAGGTTTTGTTATATCAACTCTCTTTATAACAAGGTTCCACTGTACTACATTGTTATAAGGTTTTGTTATATCAACTCTCTTTATAACAAGGTTCCACTGTATTACATTGTTATAAGGTTTTGTTATAATATCAACTCTCTTTATAACAAGGTTCCACTGTACTACATTGTTATAAGGTTTTGTTATATCAACTCTCTTTATAACAAGGTTCCACTGTACTACATTGTTATAAGGTTTTGTTATATCAACTCTCTTTATAACAAGGTTCCACTGTACTACATTGTTATAGGTTTTTGTTATATCAACTCTCTTTATAACAAGGTTCCACTGTACTACATTGTTATAAGGTTTTGTTATATCAACTCTCTTTATAACAAGTTTCCACTGTACTACATTGATATAAGTTTTTTGTTATATCAACTCTCTTTATAACAAGGTTCCACTGTACTACATTGTTATAAGGTTGTTATATCAACTCTCTTTATAACAAGGTTCCACTGTACTACATTGTTATAAGGTTTTGTTATAATATCAACTCTCTTTATAACAAGGTTCCACTGTATTACATTGTTATAAGGTTTTGTTATATCAACTCTCTTTATAACAAGGTTCCACTGTACTACATTGTTATAAGGTTTTGTTATATCAACTCTCTTTATAACAAGTTTCCACTGTACTACATCGATATAAGTTTTTGTTATATCAACTCTCTTTATAACAAGGTTCCACTGTACTACATTGTTATAAGGTTGTTATATCAACTCTCTTTATAACAAGGTTCCACTGTACTACATTGTTATAAGGTTTTGTTATATCAACTCTCTTTATAACAAGGTTCCACTGTACTACATTGTTATAAGGTTGTTATATCAACTCTCTTTATAACGAGGTTCCACAGTACTACATTGTTATAAGGTTGTTATATCAACTCTCTTTATAACAAGGTTCCACTGTACTACATTGTTATAAGGTTTTGTTATATCAACTCTCATTATAACAAGGTTCCACTGTACTACATTGTTATAAGGTTGTTATATCAACTCTCTTTATAACAAGGTTCCACTGTACTACATTGTTATAAGGTTTTGTTATATCAACAACTCTTCTTTATAACAAGGTTCCACTGTACTACATTGTTATAAGGTTTTGTTATATCAACTCTCTTTATAACAAGGTTCCACTGTACTACATTGTTATAAGGTTGTTATATCAACTCTCTTTATAACAAGGTTCCACTGCACTACATTGTTATAAGGTTTTGTTATATCAACTCTCTTTATAACAAGGTTCCACTGTACTACATTGTTATAAGGTTTTGTTATATCAACTCTCTTTATAACGAGGTTCCACAGTACATGTATGTTTTTCAATACATTGCTCACATTGCACACTTATACTTTCATTTATTACAGAGAAAACACTTGCACACAAAAGTATTAATGGTACCAAATGCTTTTCCTTTATTACATTCTACATGTACATGTACAGTAAATGGGGGGAAAGGAAACTTCTACATGCATGTAGTAATTAATAGATCCTACAACTTTAGACAAGAAATGTACAGTAAATACTGGGAGTCTTTAAACAGCAAGGCTAGCGAGAGCAAAAGAACTAAGCTACATGAGACGAGCGAGCGAGGGCGCTATTAGCACTACAGCAGCCAAAGAGTCCCCTTTTACACAGAGTTGCGACAACTAATGTAAAAAAAAATGGATACAAAATGGCGAAAAAGAATTAAAAACCACCGCATGTGGCCCACTAACACGGGAACAACTTAAAACGGCCGTCGCCATTCTGTATCAATTTGTGGACAATGGTTGTCGCAACTTGTGTGTCATGTATAAAAGGGACTCAACTAGGTACACAACAAGCGCATTTATCCACTATAGCTTATAATGGCCGTCTAATATTAGAATATGTTCTATCTACATAGACGAGAGGTTTGAATAACTACACAGAAATTAATTAAAATGTGTCTGTTTTTTTAGCAAAAACAATTCCATGGCACATAACAGGATTTAGTTTGTAGTTAAAGTAGCTAAATTACTTTTTGATAGTCGAGTGTTTAAAATATGCAAACTGGCAAAAGTAAAACACAAATGCTAGTGCAGTATTAGTATACAGAACAATTAGGATGGTGATCACGAATATAATGAAAAACTTAATTCCATGGCACATTACAGGATTTAGTTAATAGCTAAAGTAGCTGATAGTCAAGTTTTAAAATGCGCAATCTGGCAAAAGAAAAACACAAATGCTAGTGCAGTATAGTATACAGAACAATTATGATGGTGATCACAAATACAATAAAAAATACAATTCTGTGGCACAAAAAAAGATCAAGTTAAAATTTACAGTAGTTAAATTTTCTTTTGATAATCAATGTTCACATTTTGCAACCCGGCAGATCAACACAAACTTATGCTAGTGCAGCATACAGCAAAATTAAAATTGTGATTACAAAGATAATGAAGACAAATTATATGCCACATAACAATATTTAGTTGATTATTACAGCATTTATGTGTCTTTTTGATAGTGTCCATAACTTGCTAACTGGTAACTGTACAGCACAAATACTAATTATGAAGTTTTCCAAACAATGATAATTGTGATCACAAATATAGTCATAATAATGAGCGGAAAAAAATACAATAAATGAAAAACGATACCACATGCATTTTATAAAATGATCGCGAATAGTAAATATTCCTAAACACTAATAACCCATGTTATTATATTTTATAACACTATAATTACTTTGGACACTTGGCACAATATCAAACCATCTTGCTACGACTTGAAAATTTGTGTTTAGTTACTCACGTTTAAAATACAATATTTCAAATATTTAGTGCTGGCATTTAGTAAAGCAACTTACTATGTTACCTAAAGTTACAGTTAGATTCCTACATATCACAAAATAACTAAAATAAGATTAATAAAATTACATTATTCATTAAACTTGTATCTTTACAACACAATGGTATGAGCAAAGGCGACGACCAAATTTCCTACAAATAGAGGGAGACTATTTTTAAAAGGATCTAGAAACTTTGTTGACGTGTGCAAAAACTGCATTAGGGTTGGTATTTGGTAAAATGTGTATTTCTGTGATCTGATATGTCCACTGAGTGATATGTGAAAATTCTAGGGTAAATATCACAATTTAGTTCCCTTTTCAGGAACTGTACCGCATAGAGCTGTATATAACAACTATATGCTTTACCCTCATCTAGATGCTGAACAGGGGTTGATGAGTATTACCATAGAACTAGAACTAAATGAATTTCATATGACTGAGAAATGAGCGAAAAATGCAAAGTGATATTGGCTAACTCAATGCACTGGCTATGAACACAGTGAACACTAGAGACTTTCAAATCTGAACTCTTCAATCATACATATCCTGATAACGAAAGAGCAATTTGAAAAACCAAAACTGGTTCCATACCTCTTTCGGTAATACAAATACGAGGTATGTGAGAACCGAGTTGTGTGGATTTGGACAATGTTACTAGATCCCTTTACGAGTAGTACAGAAAACGAGTCTTGAAGTATGCACAAACTATACACAAACATTTGATAAACTGTTGAAGGAATAGTAAAACTTTGAGATTCAATTATTCATTTCACTCACTTTTACATCAATTTTCCATTAAATTTTTTTTTTAAGGGTTAAATAGTTGAATGGACTATTTTTCATTCAAAGGAGAAGAAAGATACATGTAATAACTGCTAACATTTTTTTTTTTTCTCTTAGAAATAGAATATTGTAGTTTTAACAATTATTTTGATCCAAATTAATCTCTGAAGAAAAAGAAAAAATGCTAACACCTAACATTGTAAGAGTTTAATACAAGGGGACTACAGAAACAGTATTTCCATTCGCATCCCCACTACAAGCTATCAATTGGTGAATAACAACGATACAACCATCACTTGAACAGACCATAATCAGATACAATTTTGAAACAAGATACATGTATAAAACCCAAAAGATGAAAACCCCAAACGTGAAAATGAACCAAATAGCGAGTTAATCGGAACCAAACAAATACAAAATGTAAGATTGACTGACAAAAAGGGTCAACATAACCAAGGGGGGTGTTTGTTGCATAAAGAGTTGCGATCAATCGCAAAGTTGCGATTAATCGCAAGTCA
This sequence comes from Echinarachnius parma, assembly GCA_037951105.1. Taxonomy (NCBI): domain Eukaryota; kingdom Metazoa; phylum Echinodermata; class Echinoidea; order Clypeasteroida; family Echinarachniidae; genus Echinarachnius; species Echinarachnius parma. Next base: position 6,266 of record JBAMJV010001076.1, on the reverse strand, counting down.
CAAAAATGTGTTTAAATGCGTGACTCTGATCGGCTCGAATGCGCATATTTTCTGACTTGGGATTAAAGGCAACTTTGCAATTGATCGCAACTCTTTATGCAACACACCCCACGGCTCCAATTCATAAAACCACAATATCTCAGTACCAGTCCAAGACCCCGTTGCAGAAAGAGATACAATCGATTGTAAGTCAGCTCATGCGTTCTAAATGCGCAAATCTGATCAATGGTTAAAAAGCGCACATTTTCTGACTTACAATTGTAACTCACAATCGATTGGATCTCTTTCTGCCATGGGGCCCAAGTCTATCGTAGATGATAGTGCTAAGTAAGCAACACACAGCTCTCTTAGTCACCAACTATGGTTGCCTAGGTTACCCTAGCTGGAAACTAAAATTATCTCTTGTCATCTAGTTCACACTAGCATCTTCAATAGACTTCTAAGCTAGGGTGGCGTTGTGAATATGGGCCCTGGATGATTTCATACAGAATATTTTTACATTGTTGCTGCTCTCAAATTATATTTTCCTTCAGATAATTAGCCCTACAAGTATTTACAATCACACCTATTTGCACTAGTTCAATCATATCAATAAAATTTGGCGACAAACATCAGACGAAAAAAAGAAAGAAAAGAAGGTGCTTGGTTCACGACTTACAATTTTGTTGTAGTATAACTAGCATTCAACATTTAAAAAAATGACTGCAGCACATGAATAATGATATAATCTACAAGTTTTCACTTGGAATTACTACCAGAAAAAACATAACGGTCATCAACAAAATAAGGCATATTCTATACATATAACAAGTTTCAACATTAACCAATAGCAATATTTTGTCATGAATTTTTGAGAACTGATTTAAAGAAAACAATTTTTTTTTAACACAGTTTCCTTTTCTCTAAATATGCCAAGCTAGAACAAAGACAAAAAAAGAAACTTACAGGTGCAAACTTGTATAATCAAATATTTCAAAATCCTTTTTGAACAATATTACACATTCATCTACAAAATCATTTGGGGCTCACGTTGGTTTTTATCATTATAACACATGGAAATATTGAAAAGTTGATTCAATTTGCTGGGACTATCTATAGGAAAACTTATTCACACCTTACACCCGATTATGCATTGTGGATACACTAACACGCTAATCACAATAAGGGTCTTCATATGCATTGGAAACAAAAACATTCACAACATAACACTTCCATGTAATATTCAATCAAAAGAGTTCGCCCTCTCTTCTTAATAGCAACTTCACGTCATTATTTCAATCATAGATCACCTCTGGATCCCTTGATACTACAGTTACTCTTTCATTATATACAACAACAAAAAAACAAGAATCAAGAATCACATTTTCTTTTTTTGTTTTGTTTTTGCTTCTTTAAAAAGAGAGTGTGTGTGCAAGGAGAAGATATAAGATGAGACAGCATAACCTTGCGAAAAACTTTACAAATCATTCAAACCGTGTATATTATATAATATGTAGCGTGTTACATACCGGTCGGTTATAATGTAAGAATATATGTACATATATGCACAAGTGTCTGTCTTTCTGTATGTGTAGAGATGTGTGGATGTACGGTAACTTTGCAGGCTGCCGGCAGCGGCAGCGCCAAAGTCACGTGGCATACTTCTTGGTCCACTCAGCCGCTTGCTGGTGGTACTTGACGCGGTCGCGCTTGTACATGGTTGCGATTTCTGGAACCAGCGGGTCATCTGGGTTGGGGTCGTTTAGTAGCGAACAGATTGACAAGAGTACTGCGGAAGAAAAAAAAAGAGTGAAATCGATAATAAAAGATTATTGTAAGCGTGTATTGTTTGTTACCACTATGACAAGTGATATTTAGGGCAAATAGTTATTTATCGAATGCCTCTTGTACATGGTCACGATTTCTGGTACCAGTGGGTCATCTGGGTTGGGGTCGTTTAGTAGCAAAAATATAGACAAAGAGTCCTGCGGAGGAAAAAAAAAAAAAAGAGTGTGAAATCGATAATAACTGATTATTGTATGCCGAGATTTATAACCAGTAATCCACTAATCAAAGTGCTACTTTTGGCAAATACTTGTGATTTCAGGGAACAACCGATCAATAAGACAATAGAAGAAATTAATTTTTTTACCATTGTGGCACTATTGGGCAAGTAAAAATCTAGATTTTCAAATTGAGTGGCCTGAAACCTAAATCTGTGGCCCTAAACAAAGCAAAACCAAAACAATTGTTATATCTGGTTGCCCATTTTGGCAAATTAAATTAGCATGATATGATAGGAGTGGATGATCGCTAATTTCAGTCAAGGTTAACGCTGCACTGTCGATGCGCACATATTTTCTCTCTACTTGCAATCCCCCAAAATAGCTTAGAATTTACTGTTTTCAAAGGTAGATTCAACAAAACTTGAACTTGTAAGGAATAACATATTATCAAGGTACATTTTTTTCTTCTCCGTTTGATTCATGTTTTGTTTTGTCTTCGTTTGTCTTCTAGTTCTAGCATTTAATACAGTCCCATGCATAGTGTTCCATGCTGTGTTGTTCTAGGTGGAGATTTTCGTGCAAATTTTACCGATCTCCGTGTACAAACCGCATCCCCCTTTTCGTCGGTAATTCAGTCGGGGAAAACAATGCGATTAATACACCGGCAAATACAGTACTTTTATTTGGCTTTAATATATACCTTTTGCGATTGTGAGAGCAGGCGACCACTGTGACCGGAGGATGTCCAGGCAGATGCTGCCATTGCTGTTGATGTTCGGATGGTAGATCTTTGTCGTGAAAGCAAGCTGTTAGGGTGACAGGGAGAGAAAATAAATTCATAAGTGGGGAAAGATGTCACTCGATATCAGTTCGCCTTTGTTATGACAGTAGAGTGAAGTACCCACTAAGGGCAGAGGACTCTCGACAATCATAAATTTGATCCAATTGACTGTTTTAATTAATTTAATTTATTTTCATTAATTTTCTTTACAAATAATTGGTGGGGGACAGATGCAGGCAATAATTTAAGTGGGAAAGGGGACAGTTGTTATTTTTTATTATCATGATTAATTCATAATTTCATTGTTTAATTTTTTGTTGTCGAGGGGGGTAATGTTTATCCATATTTGTGGCTATACTAAAGATAATTGTACTGGGGGTGTTGCACATCTGCGCCAACCAGATTTGTGCATTTAAGGTGCATTTCTGATCTATGCAACACCCCCTGATGTTATACGTACCTTGGGTGGTTTGAAGGGGTAATCTGTGGGGAACTGGATTGTGAGGAAAAATACGCCATGCTGATATGGACTGTCGGGCTGCAGGGAATACAGAGGAGAAAAGGAAATGAGATGTTTAGTACTAATTACCTGTTGAATGTCAATTATTCAAATGCTTGCACTGATTATTTTCATTAATTGATAAATTAAGTGAATGTAAGAAATAAGTACTGTTACTTAGAAATAATGAAATTCCAGTTATAATGTACTAGATTTGAGTTTGTGTGAACATATTGGCCCGTATTCAAAAAGGAGGTTTGTACAAACCCCGGTTCAAACCGCGGTTTACATCTATGGAATGCCAATTGTAAACTGATGGAGAGAGAATGTGTACCATTAAAGTGATGCATGTAAAGTGTCAGATATTGCACAAAATGACATTTGAGACTTCAATCCTACATCAATTTCATTGTAAAATACAATTGAAAGATTTGTGAAAGTTTGAAAGAAAACGAACACTGTTTACCTAGTGAAAAAAACGAATATTGAGTTCATATTTTATCACCGAATACTGATGGTCTGCCATACTTTTGTCGTAGTAATGAATGATCCGTTTGAGATATTCGCATCCGTGTATTTTTACACACGTAGTACATAATTCATGGAATTTGAACTCGCTCGGCTCAGAGTTCAATCTCCGCAATGTTCTCACGGGTGCTGCATGCGGACGTTCTATGCTCAGACAATTGTACTTTTTTTCAATTGCGTTGATTAACGCTTTAGAAATAATGATTTTCAATGATAATTATCTTCATACTAAAGGGACATTTGAAAAAATCAAACCCTATTTTATTCTTCTCTTACCATAAGCTAAACAACACGGTAGAAGAGAAACGATGAAGCTCCAAGTAATTTTCGTGGATTTGGACACTTTACATGTATGACTTTAACATTGTTAACAAGTAAGGAATTTACATTCTCTCTCCATCAGTTTACAATTGGCATTCCATAGATGTAAACCGCGGTTTGAACCGGGGTTTGTACAAACCTCCCTTGTGAATATGGGCCAATAAATGTATAAGTTTGACAACTTTTTTCCCCTGTTTAACCCTGAAAAGACTGGGGGGGGGGGGGGTGGTTGGGGGATGATTAGGCCCCCCCCCCCCCTTCCACGATTTTCACAAGTACTCTGAAACGCAAAACTGTCACACCAAATCACTTTGCGACTTTTTTCTTTAGAATCTTGCGCATCTTTGGACCAAATGACAGTTGTGGTGTGTGGTGCGATTCTCCATACAAAATAACAAAACTCAGTCTGAAAGTCAAATTGGGCACCCTTTTGATGCTAGGACCACTTGGTGGATAAGTCTTTGTTATATTCTGCCTCACTGTCAACTCTTATGTACCTGTAGATTAGTTAGAATCTAGCTGGTTTTCTACTTACCGGCCCCATTATCGTGGCTTGCCAATGATAAACTGCGATTGAAGGGGAAACAAGAACAAGAACAATGAAATCAAAATTGTGCACAACAAAATCAACTTACAACACATAACAAAATTGAAAACTTTGTCTTTCCTTACTGTGAACGTGGATATTTATGTGTGATTAATATCTTCTGCTAAAAGCTGCAAAAACAATTCTGCATTGTGTTCAATTTGTGCTAAAAAGAAAATATTAGCACTGTATGAACTGTAGAGACCTGAAATGCACTGTACTGCCATATTATGCAAGCACATCTACAATGTAAATGGTCATACTAGCAGAACTGCCAAGTTCCTTTTGAGCATTTCAGTATTCTCACACCCAAAAATCAGTATTTTGCCAAGGAAATCAGTATTTTTTCGCGCGACAAAGCTATGTTGAGAAACTTTATATTTTCTTTTATTTTTTATTAGTGTGTAACATACAGAATGAATGAGCATGCCACTAAATATGCATTGGTGCAGAGCTGCCAACCTCTAAGAAAAACAAATCACACTTGCTATCCTACAAAAACAAAACAAATCTTATTTTTTGCCAAGCCAATCACGCAGCAAAAATACCCTTTAAGAGTGCGTTCATATAAAAGTTGGTTCTGCATTTTCATTAGTTTGTTTTATTTATTTGTATTATATTTAAAATATGTATTATGCATCTTCATAAGTAGTTTAATCAGGGTTAAACACAAATTGTGTTGATATTTGCGGACCGTTACTATTATTAAAAATTAAATTAAAAAAATTAACAAAACTTTTCCCCGTATTTATTTTTTACAATTCGTACTTCCGTATTTACATCAAAAATCGTACTAAATACGGAAAATCCGTACTACTTGGCAGCTCTGTACTAGGCATACACACAATTTACTGGTCGTACAGAGTACATAGACATTGCATGCGTTAGCATGTCAACAGTTGTATGCTAGCCATGCGTTGTCTACGCAATGCCTTCGCCACACAACCAACCCCAAAAATACTTTTTTTTTTCACGAGGGCCATTTTGAAAATTTTTAGAAAAAAAAAATGCCCTCGTGAAAATGTTCACAAGAGCTATTTTGGGGCTCACAGGGGCTCTTATGTTTGTTTACATCGTTCTCACTGCTCAGAGTCTAATAAATGATTAACATTATTTAACAAAACATGCTGTAACCTATCCAATTTTGCCATGATGGGCACATGCAGAAAAAAGAAGAAAAAAAACCCCCTTTTATTCCACCCCTGTGTCGTGGCTCACGGTGGCAATTTTAAAGGGATCTAGTAACTTTGTTGACATGTGCAAAAAGTGATGAATGGTTGATGCAATGTATATTATTGTTATGTCCACAGGGTATTGTGCGAAAAGTTCAAGTCAAATGGACATTGCATGGCCAAGTAATGAGCAAAAATGCAAAGTGATATTCAATAACTCACTGCACTCACTTTGTACACAGAAGAAAAACTCGCCCGGAGTTTTTCTTATCTGAATACTTCGATCGTATATATCTTTGTAACGAAAGGGAAATATAAAAACCGAAACCTGTCCCATGATTTTATTGTTAATACGAATACAACAAGGTATGAGGGAACCGCTAGAATGAAACAT
>JBAMJV010001075.1:0-136417 GCA_037951105.1 Echinarachnius parma | reverse complement strand
CATGGAAGAAAGTTTTTAGTCCACCCCCCCCCCCCCCCCCCCCCCCCCCCCCCCCCCCCCTCCCGGCCCCCCCCCCCCCCCCCCCCCCTTCCCCCCCCCCCCCCCCCCCCTTTTTGCTACGCCACACTGAATGTGTATCGAGTGTTATTATAACTTCGTGCATGTAATTAGTCTCGCAAGGGTGACCTCGTTGCCGCATAAATAATTTTCCCCCGGCTCCCCGGAAAAAAGCAAAACCCTGCTATAAACTGAATCATGGGAGGGAGGGAGCCGACCACTGTCTCGCACAACATAATGTCCGTCGGCAATTTCAATCAATTTCATTATGGCAAACGTGATCTCAAACTATGATTATGATTTGATCATATTGTGGACCTTATCTTGAGCCACCAGTCGTCTTCAATTTCATGTTCAATGAGACGAATCTCAAACCACCTACTCTATGTACAGTCAAACATTTCTTAGCGGCCCGCCTGTCTTGGCAGCAAATGTGCTGTTATGGAAAATAAAACCCCTTTTAGGAAACTGTCCTTTATAATATTGACGATATTGAGCCTAATGGCCCTTACGGTTGGCCTTTTTTGTATGTTCGTTTTTTTGTGGTATATAATTTGCTCTCAGAAAATGTGGATGGTGGTGTTGAGAGAGGCCTGTTTGATTAAGGGTTTCTACACGGGGTCCGGAAGACGGCAGTAGGGAAATGTTATTTTTATTATGCTGACCATCTCACATAATTATAATTATTTGAACCCCAAAATGAAGGATTAATCATCATAGTATGACAAGTACAACCAATCCACAACCACCGTTATGTTTTCAGCTCAATGCTCATTATTTGTAGACTCCCGAGTCCATCCCATTTCTTGGGGTATCTAGGTTTCTGCAGTCGCGCAGGGACTCAAATGAACGTCAGACAAACAAAACTGGTCTGATTTGTAATATATATAGGCATAATAAGTGCCGATTAATTATGATTGTTTGTTGAAATTGTTATTCTTGTCACATAATATTTCCCATAATAGATTTGTTGCGCTTGCTAAAATATATCCGCCGATAAAAAATAAGAAATGTGAGTGACCTTTGACCCCAATCGCTCTATCGTGAAAATCCTGGCTGAAGTTCGTGTGTTCGTGCAAAAATCCATATGCTGAAGATTTCACCAAATTACACCGTGTTTTGCGATGATATCCCTGAAATTTGTGACATTTTGTGTAATTGTCAGACTGTAAAGAGTCCCTGTTTGTTGAAATCATCCACAAGAATGAACGGTAAGCAAATAAAGGGCCCCGATGCAAACTTCGAAACGTAAATTTCACTCACTGACACTGCACTGCGCCTACGTTATGCATTGTCGCGCTATCCCATTCACTTGAGCTGCGGGCATAATATGCATGCAGACAGCCCGGCAGCCTGCCGCATTGCGAATTACATGCACTGATGATCTGTGACTTGTGAGTGAGAGTGCGACTGAGCCTGAGCTGGTGGTAATCCATTCCAATTCGATGCCAATTCCATCTGTGAATGTATAAGTGAGAATTTTGTTTTGATTGCTGTGATGTCTGTATTATTTACGCACAAGTAAGCCAGTATATCAATTATCATCTCTAACTCTTAAGTAGAGTTCTAGTAACTTCTAGTTTGAAATAAAATGTTTCGTTCAGCAGTTTTGTGTCTGAATTACTGGGACAGTCATGACAGTGGGAGTGGGACACTGTCTGTGCAGTGTGGGTGGGATATAAATGATCGTAATAAGTGTAATGATTATTGAACTTGATGTCGATGAATAGATTTTTTGCTCAGGGCTCATTGACATTGGCAATTCTGCAGCTTTTAACCGGACTTCGTTCGTAGGGCGCTTGAAAAGGCTGGAATAAGTTCATGGACTCGTGAAAGATAAATTCATTCTAAATTAAGTTTGCCATAATTGCCATGATGAAGGACACAAAACGGCCTCAAAATACCTGTTTATCTGTTTAGGTATCAATTTTGTTGCTAAGTGGGCCCTGTTTTCAGAGCCTTCATCATCATGTTGCCGTTTCTGAGGTGAATTTGTCTGGTGCTAGATCGCCAGTAATAATGTCCAAAGACTTGGAGGCCATGAAAGCGCTAGATTTGTCGATCTAGCCTGGTGCGAGTATGGCACGCCGGATGGTTTTACTTTTACTCTCATAGAGTCATACACACATGATGCAGGAATCTTTTTTTTTCCAGGCAACTATGAGTATGGGGATCTGATTCTAAAACTCCAAGCCGTTTCTTTTTTAGACATGTAATTCTATACAATAATTTTTACAATCGTTTTCGAATACAGTCCTTGGACTGGTGCATTCCTCGAAGCTCATTTTGTTTGGTCCTCGGGCCTGCTTGCCAGTGCTCATTTTTGTTTAGCCCTGTTCAAGACTTACAAGTAGGTAATTGTGTACAGTGTACACTGGAATTTTTCATTTTCATTTATTGTGTGGTTCATTTTTTTCTAGATAATGTTTCCAAGCATTTTTTAATCTTCGGATATTTGCTACATCTTGGTAGGGCTACATAACGTTCAGACCAGACTGCCATGTGACTCGCTACAGTAAGAGTAAGAAAACACTATTTTCCTGGGACGCTGGGAGTGAGACTCTTGTTTGCAAACAGTTCAAACCCTAACACTAATTTCTTTTGTTATCTTTCTTTCTATTTCAGTGGCCATGTTTTTGAACACTTAAACCCCCAAATTCTATGTGGCTCTCACCGGAACATCCTCTCTCATCTCTGGTCTCATCTTGGTAAGTCACATTATACTCATTGTAGAATAAGTTTTGTTTGCACTTGATAAGGATTCATATATGGAACGTAAATGGCAATACAGAGGAATCACAATGTCATGATACATTGTAAATGGAAAGAACACATCACCCTTTGTAGTGTTTCTATGTTTTCTTATACAGTATTTTCAATATAATTACCACAATAAACATTTAAAGTCATGTCAAGTTTGAAATTGAGATTTGTTCAAGATTAACATCTTAAAAGGTCTGATGATATCCACATATGGTACATACAACAGAAGATGTCATTAGTGAAAAAATGGTCTGCATTGTGAGGCCTACAACTTGAAAACAATATGAATCTGAATTCATATTTTTGCTATTTTCACAACAAAAGGTTGAGATTTATCATGTTTGTTTTTGCAAATATGTGAAAATTATTCTTGTTATAACTGTTTATACATTGTATTAATGTTCTCTAACTTCTCGGGTGTTCAGATCTTTGAGTGGTGGTACTTCGCAAGTATGGGACCTCGTTCATTGAGCAGGTGTCGCTCAACCACTTGTCGCCCCTGGCTGGGTGAGGGCAGAGAATGGAGGAGGGGGTACATCGGGGCAGCAATCTCCACCTGGTAAGCATTACAAATACATAGGGCTTGGGGTGATTAGGCTCCCAAAATGCTGAAGAGAGCTTCAGAAATATTTTGAAAAAACAGTAAATTTGCATAAGAGTTTAACTCTTCATGTGCCAGGATGTTAATGCTCTATGGCATTTGTGTGTATTGTAACGCGCAAAAATGCGAGCTTGGCACGTGAGGAGTTACTGCAAAACAAACATCAGATTGAGCACCTATTTTCTGAAAAAGGTTGGAAGGTACAGTAGTAGCCTCCCCAAAATAACATTTAATTTTTTTTTGCTAGTAAGAACTTTGATTTCACAAATACCGTCCCTCATCATACTCTAGACCCAAATATTTTCAGGACCAGTCTATGACGATAGAAATCTATGGCCAAGTTTGTTTGGGGGGACCCTTGGGAAATTAATTACCCTTATCAGTTTTTTAGCTAATCAAGAAGTTTTCAGTTTTTCAGTTACTGAAATATTACATATAACATTGATTCAGGTAATAAAGGGTTGCGTTAATACTATGTTGATGATGTCTGCCAGTTGGATATTATGTTGGCTTTCATTTTGACAATAAATTGTAATTTCATTTGGTCCCATGTACCCTATTTGCAGGGTATAAAACATGGTTGAACCCCTCTCAACTTGATACGTGGTGAGGAGTATGATCGTTTCAACTGGGTAACGGGAAAGGAGCCACTAACGTACTACGATATGAACAGTCAGCTCAAAGACCATCAAACACTATTCACATGTGACAGTTGGTCAGGAATTCTTTTTGATACGATGGAAGACCATAATTATTATATGTCAGCTTTGATACGGACAGTTAAAATATACCTTGTGATTTTATCCAATGTGCAGAGTGTAAAACGTGGCGGAACCCTCTCAACTTGATACGCGGTGCGGAGCTATAATCGTTACAACTGGGTGACGGGAAAGGATCCACTAACGTACTACGACATGAACCAGTCAGCTCAAGACCACCAAACACTATTCACATGCGACTCTGATTCCAACAGACACCAAGATGAAGGTGAGAAAGAACAAGCCACCTCACCAACTCAATCGGGCAAGTAGAATCATCAATTTTCAAAGTTTACTTGCAGGAAATCTAATGTAAAACAGAAGATAATTATTCGCACTAGGTAGCTTGATCTGCTTGGCAAATTTCTCACTTGTTTCTAGGTGAGATTTATGTGTACATAAGGAGTTATACTATTCTCTAGAAGTTGAAGAGATTTATGCTTGTTGCCCGGATTGGGCAACGAAACTGGACCACTGTAAAATTATACTTGCTTGTCACAGAGTAATTGGGCAAGTGCTAGTGTCGAGCAATTGGTAATGGTTGAAACAATGTCGGGCAAGCCACAAATTCTGACTAGTGGTTGCTGATAAGGCAGTCGTCCAACTTCAAAACCATTACCGAAATCCAGAATCAAAGGACAAATGTTTAGCTAACCATTAACTCTCTCGAGTGCCATGGTCGACTCTTGTCCCAATACTCAAAGAGACAGATCTGTTGATTTGTTAAATACATGCATACGACCATTTTGTACACAATACAACATGCAAATTAAACAAATACTGTATGAAGTTATAAATCACTAAATGTGGATCTTTTTCATATATGGCAGTCAGTAATGTTACTGTTTTTTTCTTCAAGATTGAACTTATACAATATTGTATTTTTTATTATGTATCATGTACAGACAGTATTGGTCAAAATAAAACCATCCCCCCCTAACGTTGTGTGCAGTAATCCCTATTGATTTGTACACAATCAACTACGGGATTACTGCAGATTACTGCAGAAAAAGTGGTTAGTTTATTTTGACTTATATTGTATTTTGATTGTTTTTTTATTATTGTATTAAATGTTATTTTTATACAGGGCCCCCAGAAAACAGTGCCACATCACTGATGTTTAAATAAGACAAAATAAATAAATTACTAAGATTATATTCATTGAGTGAAGATGAATAACGTGATTAAGCCAGACATTGTAAACTTGTCAAAAAGAAGTTGAAGAACCAGGGGGGTGTTTCACAAAGATCCTAAGTTGAAACTTAAAAAGTATGGAAAGCCATTAGTTTCTTTGAAAATGGTTTTACAATTCCTTTTCCAAAGACATAAAATGTTGATTCAAATCATTATATTTTTCTATTGTCAGGGAGAATTCATGTTCTTGATGCAACATTTATGAAAAGTCTAGTATTCTTCCTTTTTTGCTTTTGAAAATATAATATGGCTTCCATAAAAGTCCAACTTTAACGTTAAGTTCAACTTAGGATCTTTGTGAAAACACCCCCCTGGTTAAGTATATTTCTAGTTAATTAATTTTGCACTCAATAGGGTTAACAAATGAATGTGACATCACTACTTAGGTACTTCATTGTTTGTCCAGCCTGTTCTTTGACTGGATCTATTAGACAGTTTTTATTTCTATGAAAAATTTGTCTGCGGGGTCGTCAGACACACTCCCTTTTCTTAGGCTTGTAGATCTGAAAACGACTACAGTATAGGTGTGGATTATTGCATGGCAATAAGGTTGCTTTGTGTTTGAGACAGCTTGACTTTCTTGTTGTCTGGTCTACTTTTATTTAAAAAATCAATGTTAATGTAATGATTTCTACTTCTTGTTTCCCTTTGACCATCCAGTTATGATGAAAGCCTGGCGAGAAAGAAATCCTCAAAACCGAATCAAAGCAGCGCACGAAGCTCTGGAGAAATCAGGAGAGTAAGTATGCGAGAAGGAACAGTAACTGCTTAGTTGAATTACATGCATAACCAATGCTTGTGGCTTAGGCCAGTAAAAAATCAAGGTTGCTCAAATTCATACATAAGAATGACATCCAGATTTCAGTGAGCTGGATAAGCTGGATCTAGATTTTACATCAATGAATATTTACTTCAGGAATAATTATACAAAATAAATATATAGATAAAACAATACAAATAAAACTCTTAACTTGATACTATTGTCATTCACATTGCAGACTTACAAACAAAAATCATACTCTTACTAATTAAAGAAATTATCTTTGTTTGATAGAGGTTAACAAATGTTATCTGTTTGATAATTATCTTTGTAATTTGTATATTATCCAACATTCTTTAATGGAGACTTAAACTTTCCTCCTATGCAGTTGTGCAACAGCGCTGATATTGTTAGCAGAAGAAGAGGCAACAACTATAGTGGATGCAGAAAAGAAGTTTCGCCAAGCTCTCAAAATCTCTGAGGCCCAACTTCAAAAGGAGCCAGGCATTACAACATCACAGTCCTATACATGAAAAAATACATAGTAAGTACAAGCAATGGTGTAAATAATGTAATAAAGTACAGCCAAACTGGGAGGGGGGGGGGGGGGGGGGGGGTTTAACAGAGATCCTAAGTTGATCTTAGCACTAAGATGGTCTTAAATATTATGGAAAACCATTAGTGTCTTGAAACATATTTGTAAAAAGTTATGTTGAAATGCATAAAATGTTGATTCAAATCATATATATTTTCTAATTATCAAAGAGATTTCATGAATTGTATGTGAAGATTATGAATCTCTTTGATAATTAGAAAATATATATGATTTGAATCAACATTTTATGCATTTCAACATAACTTTATAAAAACTGTTTCAAGACACTAATGGCTTTCCATAATATTTAAGACCATCTTAGTGCTAAGATCAACTTAGGATCTTTGTGAAACACCCCCCTGGTCTATAGCAGCCAAACCTGTCTTAGTGGCCACCAAGAGTGATCCCCTACAGAGGAAAACCAATGGTATGGAACACTTTTGTACAGTGGACACTGTTCTTGTTTTCCTTAGGTGGTCACTAAGACTTGCTATACACAGATTTGACTGTACATGTATTAGTGATGAAGTATTTGTTTTAAAATCAAATCATGTTTTTAAAGACCTAAAAAGTTATAAACAATGAAGAATCAAAATCTACTTTAATTTTACTTCAATGTTTTTCTCTCCTGGAAACCCAAATAAGAGGTGCAGTAAAATTCAAAAGAAATGCCATGCACAGTACTCATAATATTACAGTAATCAACTATAAATGTCTAATGTTATGCTTTCTGATGAAAAAGATTATAATAATAATCCATCTTCCGATGCTCATTGCTCATCATTATTATTACCAAAATTATCCCATTTCCAAAGATATTTTACCCTTGAGTTATGACATATCCTCTTGTCTTCACTCCCATTATGTTCTGCCATAGAGAGAGACTTGAATGTGCAATGTGCTGGTTTACATCAAGCAAAGAATTGCCATGTGAAGAAAAAAAAAACAGTCAAACAGTTTATTACAATTTACATATAGAAATCAACTTATGTAACTGCAAGTAGATGTAACATTTATGTAAAAGCAGCGGATGTGACATCCTTTCTCTTTTCTAAATCCCCATTATGTTCTATCAGAGGAAGAGACTTGAATGTGCTGGTTTACATTAAGCAAAGGATTGCCATGCGCAAAACGGTCCAAACAGTTTATTACAGTGTACATGTAGAAATTAACCTAAAGATATCAAATATTTAAAAGAGCGGATATGACATCCTTCTCTTGTCTTTATTCCCATTATGATCTGTAAACAGGAAGAGACTTGAATGTGCTGGTTTACATCAAGCGAAGGATTGCCATGTGCATGAGGAAGCTAGGCAGAACAAAGGAAGCTGTCAAGATGATGAGAGACGTGAGTTACACATTTACATATTGTGCGACAGTGGAGGGGGAACTTGGCCACTAATATGCAAACAGTCCTGAGAGGGATTGAAACCTGCAAAATGTTTACCTTTACTTTTTTATGATTTCACTCTCACAGTGATATATTTGATTTATTGATTTATGCACTTGTATCAATTTGCTGACATCGATTCATTGATGTCCTTAGTTATTAATTTATTTTGTTTTATTTGACAGATATGTGTTTGTTTTGTTTGTTTGATTGATTGATTGAACGATTGATTGATTTACTTATCATCGTCTGAAATTGATTAAATGATGCACAAAGTTATTTATTTAATTAATTTCCCTTTTGTGAGCATGTTTCAGATCCATGCAAATCTTAGAGAGGGTTCTATTAGAGATGCAGCTTTATGCAGATTTTTGATTGAATGAGATATTTTTGCTGAAAATTTGAAGTAATAACTTATTTATTACTTTATTTGATAGTAGATACCACAGAATTCCATGTAGTGAGCATGTTCCAGATCAATGAGTTTATTATAGAGGCATTCTTAGAGATGCAGCTCTATGCAGATTTTTGATTGAATGAGATATTTTTGCTGAAAATTTGAAGTAATAACTTATTTATTACTTTATTTGATTTTATTTGACAGTAGATACCACAGAATTCCATGTAGTGAGCATGTTCCAGATCGATGAGTTTATTATAGAGGCATTCTTAGAGATGCAGCTCTATGCAGATTTTGATTGATGGATGGATGGATGGATGGATGGATGGATGGATGGATGGATGGATGGATGGATGGATGGATGGATGGATGGATGGATGGATGGATGGATGGATGGATGGATGGATGGATGGATGGATGGATGGATGGATGGATGGATGGATGGATGGATGGATGGATGGATGGATGGATGGATGGATGGATGGATGGATGGATGGATGGATGGATGGATGGATGGATGGATGGATGGATGGATGGGTGGGTGGGTGGGTGGGTGGGTGGGTGGGTGGGTGGATGGATGGATGGATGGATGGATGGATGGATGGATGGATGGATGGATGGATGGATGGGTGGATGGGTGGATGGAAGGATTGATTGATGGATGGATAGATTTAACTTATGCAATGAATTATTTATTTATTTCATTTCAACAGTTGATAAAAGAGTTTCCAGTAGTGAGCATGTTCCAGATCCATGAGAATCTTATAGAGGCTCTACTGGAGATGCAGCTCTATGCAGACGTCCAAGCCTTGCTTGCCAAGTATGATGATATCAGTCTACCCAAGTCAGCCACAATCTGCTACACAGCGGCGCTGTTAAAAGCGCGGACGGTGTGCGACAAGTGAGTATGGGGAGATTCTAGTTATTACTATTTTTTAAGATCCTACTAATTGGGCAATCACAATAATTGATCACTTTTATCATTTTGTTGTAGTATGAGATCATATCAAAAGTAAACAATCGTAGAACAAATCAAAAGAAGAACTTCTCAAACTTGGTGGCTAGTGACAAGAATGTGTAGTTCACACATAAACAAAAAACAATATTTAAAAACATTGCCTTTAGCATTTAGGAATTTGTTATATTCTCACGATTAGATATGCTAAAACTTTTGTGTGAGTGTTCAGCTCACACAGGATTCAAACTGGTTTGTAAACGTGGCACTGCTCTTTACTTGATCTTCACTTTCCAGTGCTAAGATATGAAAAGAAAAATACAAGACAGCGGAAGGAAAAAATAAAATGACTGACACTGTTTTCTTGTTCTGTTTTGCTTTGTTATTTTATGTATGACTAGAAGCTCCAACATCCGTAGTAGCAGCTCCTAAATTTCTCTTTCGTTATTGAATATTTTAACCCTTTAGAAATCCTGAATTAAAGATATATACAGTGGCAAAATATGATAGGGGAAATACAAAACAGTGGAAGGATAAACAAAACAACTGACACTGTTTTCTTGTTCTGATTTGCTTTGTTACTCTTTGTATGAATAGAAGCTCCAACATCCGTAATAGTAGCTCCCAAATTTCTCTTTCATCATTATTGAATATTTTAACATTTTAGAAATCCTGAATTCAAGATAAACGGTGCCAAAATATGATAGGAGAAATACAAAACAGTGGAAGGATAAACAAAACAACCGACACTGTTTTCTTGTTCTGTTTTGCTTTGTTACTCTTTGTATGAATAGAAGCTCCAACATCCGTAATAGTAGCTCCCAAATTTCTCTTTCATCATTATTGAATATTTTAACATTTTAGAAATCCTGAATTCAAGATAAACGGTGCCAAAATATGATAGGAGAAATACAAAACAGTGGAAGGATAAACAAAACAACCGACACTGTTTTCTTGTTCTGTTTTGCTTTGATTCTCTTTGTATGAATAGAAGCTCCAACATCCATAGTAGTAGCTCCCAAATTTCTCTTTCATCGTTATTGAATATTTTAACACTAAAAAAAAAACATTAAAAAAAACCATAATAGTGCCAGATAATTATAAGAAAAATACAAGACAGTTGGAAGGATAAACGAAACAACTGACACTGTTTTCTTGTTCTGTTTTGCTTTGTTACTCTTTGTATGAATAGAAGCTCCAACATCAATAGTAGCAGCTCCCAAATTTCTCTTTCATCGTTCAGGTTCTCGCCTGAGATGGCTTCCAAGCGAGGGCTGTCGACGGCGGAGATGAACGCGGTGGAAGCGATACATCGAGCGGTGGAGTTCAATCCACATGTACCAAAAGTAAGTGAACCTGATTTTACCACCATTTACCTGAATTTTCTCTCAAATACCCGTAGATGTAATTTCTTAAATCTAATGTATCAAATGTAGTCGTAAGTAGGGGAACCTTATTTTACTACCATTACTCAGTATTTTCCTCAACCATCCTGGAGCTGGATAATATAGGATAACATAAGCTCAATTTTTAGCATCACTCAGAACGTACAAGGCAGGTTGGTTGCTTATACCAACTGCAGATTAATCTGCAGAACACCTATGTACCTTTTTGTGTCATTTATCAAAGTTATCTGTCCAGGGCCCCGTTGCAGAAAGAGATACAAACGCTTGTAAGTTACAATTGATTGTTAGTCAGAAAATGTTTGTGTTTCAACCAATCAGATTCACGCATTTAGAACACATGATCTGACTTACAACCGATTGTATCTCTTTCTGCAACGAGGCCCTGGTAATAAGTTCCACTCTCTTGCTAACTTTTGAAGTTCCTTATAAACATCTGTGCACGTTTTAGTGGAGGTACTTGTTGGTCCAGGAAATCACTGATGCACAAGTCCACCGTGTGAAATATAGATGTAGATGTAATTTCAAACCAATCTATTAAAGGGGCCCTGCAACCCAAATGCATGTCGACCTCTGTTCATCTGTATTAGTGTACACATTCAATATTTGTAAACGGTTTGACCCAAATATGTTTTGTATATTTTTAAACATTTTATCATTTATTTGTCTTCATGTTGCTAAGCCCCACCTCCTAAAAAACCCTCCAGAGCAAATTCTATTGTTGACCTGCAGTGACATCATTTGTCAATCACAAAAGATGAAAGTACAAAAAGAACATCCACACAAAAGCATGCCCTGCATACCTCCATGCAATAGCTTAGACAGTGCTTTTCTTCTGACATAGCAACAGCTATTGTAATTGAAGTTGTGTGAGTTGGTATTCTATTCAACCATGTGATGCTATTGTGATTAGGCTAATCACAATAGCATGGTAGCTGACCAGTGATTGACAAATGATGTCACTGCAGGTCAACAATAGAATTTGCTCTGGAGGGTTTTTTAGGAGGTGGGGCTTAGCAAAATGAAGACAAATAAATGATAAAATGTTAAAAAATATACAAAACATATTTGGGTCAAACCGTTTACAAATATTGAATGTGTACACTAATACAGATGAACAGAGGTCAACATGCATTTGAGTTGCAGGGCCCCTTTAATAGTACAGGAAGCTAATTTTACTGCCATTGCCTTGAATTTCCCCTGAGCTACCTGTAGATCTAATTTATTCAAACCACATTTCTAAAAAATAAAAAAACGAATTTTTTGTAGTGCTGAGTCAAAACGGATATATTGATATCCGGATATGAGCCGAGTATTTATCTGAAATGTAACTTGTATGCCGGCAGAGCACTAAAATAATGCATGCATGCTTGTGTGTGATGCGAATGTGAGTGTGAGTTTGTGTGTGTGTAGTGAAGTAGAATCATTGAGTCGATTAAAAACCTACGATTGATGCAAAATGTTATTTGCATCGTTAGCGAATATGATTTACGTTATCTCGAGAAACTCACAAGAATATCAATTTTGTTCAAAACTTCAAAACACATCGTAATGTTTTCGATTCATTATTTTCATTCATATCAGCGAAAAAATTAATATTTTTATTTCGGGGGCTCCATTTTCGGGGGCTACTTTTCCAACTTTCGGGGGCTACAAATTTCCGGGCTCTTTTTCGGATTTCAGGGGCTACTAATAAGCTATAATGCTGCAAGTGATCATTTTATAAGCATTTGATCACAATCCAAACAGAAAAATCCCGGAAAAAAAAAAAAAAAAAAAAAAAATTCGGGGCCGAAAATTTTGTTTTCGGGGGCGAATTTGGGCATTTCGGGGGCGAATTCGCCCGCCGCCCCCGTGTATTTTGTTTCGCGGATTCATATCGTTATCCAAAGAAATTATCAGAGAGTCCCCATCGAGTCAAAAACATGCATCAGATGCAAAATATTATTTGCGTCGTTAGCGAGTATGATTTCCGTTATCTTGAGAAAGTGAGAAACTCGCAAGAATATTTTTGTTCAAAACTTCAAAGCACATCGTAAGTTTTCTGTTCATTATTTTCATTAATATCATTGTCTGAAGAAATGATCAAAGAATAGATTCATTTAGTCAAAAAACATTTAACTTGCATCCCCTCAAAATAAAAATATTTACGATTTAACATCGTAAGTGGGTTTTTTTTTAACAGAGTAAGTCTTTCCTTTCTAAATAATTTTGAAAACCTTTGTACATCAGATCGTTGCCTAAAGAAACATATACGACGGCTCAAAATAATGAGCAGGAACGTATAAATGTGGACCGTAAATGGAAAGTATAGATTTGCCTTGTAATTCGGAAGAAAATGCAGAACGTTCATATTTTCTTCTATAAGATCGTATACCCGTATCAGAGAATTTTAATTCGGTATCCGACCTTCACGGTTGGATACCGAACGGCTATCCGTTTTGAATCGGCACTAATTTAAAAGTAAAGGAACATAATTTTACCACCATTAACCAGTAATTTCCCAATCTACCTGTATATGTTATTTCTTTAAAATCAATCATTGTTTTGCACACACAAATTTTTATTTCCTTTGCTCCCTGCTCTTGGAGATGAAGAGCCCGATCTTTCAACCAAAGCACAGCTTGATGCAAGTGAGAGGAAAAATAACGGCCTTAAATTATTTTAGTTGCCCTGGGACATTGTATTTGTTTTGTTTTACAATTTAATAAAAATGTTTTAAATATTTCCTTTGCTCCCTGCTCAGTACTTATTGGAGATGAAGAGCCTGATCTTGCCACCAGAGCACATCTTGAAGCGGGGGGACAGCGAGGCCATCGCCTACAGCTTCTTCCACGTCTCCCACTGGAAGCGGGTGGAGGGGGCGCTCCAGCTGCTCCACTGCACGTGGGAGGGCACGTTTCGCATGATCCCCTACCCCCTGGAGAAGGGGCACCTATTCTACCCGTACCCCAGCTGCACAGAGACGGTGGACAGGGAGTTATTGCCTTGTAAGTATTTCTTGAAATTATGTCATGAAGTGGAACTTTGTGTTAAAGAGCTGTGATATAACAAATTAGTCATATGCGGGAGTGTCTGTCTGGAGGGGACGTTTCGCATGATCCCCTACCCCCTGGAGAAGGGGCACCTATTCTACCCGTACCCCAGCTGCACAGAGACGGTGGACAGGGAGTTATTGCCTTGTAAGGATTCCTTGAAATATGTGTTATGTTACTGCATTTTAAAGTGCTGTGATGCCGGATAGCTGTGATTTATTGGTCCAGGTCTTGCATCTTCAAATTTGTTAGCATTTAGTGTTAAACCCAGGTGTAGTAAATGGGAACCTGGCATGAATTTATTCCTTGAAGTGCTTGATGCGCCTTATCAGGGCAGCTCAGATATAGCCAGGGTTATAATGGGACATAGTACAGCACTTTGGGACTAATTGGTGGACCCTGGTTTGTTCACAGCCGGGCTGTCATCACTGCTTCGCTCGTAGGAAGACCTTAAATAGCCCAGGCTTTTTAGGTAGCCAAATGATGACTACATATTTATATTGATTTCTGTTTTCTCTCATATCAGCAGCGTTCCACGAGGTATCCGTCTACCCCAAGAAGGAGCTACCATTCTCCATCCTGTTCACAGCCGGGCTGTGTACGTTCACTGCTTCGTTGGCCATTTTCACGCCTCCCCATTCCTCAACTGTAGCATAGACAAAATAACCAGGCCTGTTGAGGGTCAAAACATGAAGCTAATCATGACGTTATGTTTATTTTGACTTCTTTTCTCTTCCCTCTGTCAGCTGCGTTCCATGAGGTGTCAGTATACCCCAAGAAGGAGCTACCGTTCTTCGTCAGGACTGTTCACAGCAGGGCTGTCTACGTTCACTGCTTCACTGTTCATTTTTTAGGCCTCCCAATCCCTTGGCTATAGCATAGCCAAAGTAACTAGGCCTGTTGAGGGTTAAAACATGACGTTATGTTAATTTTGACTTCTTTTCTCTCCCCTCTGTCAGCTGCGTTCCATGAGGTTTCTGTCTACCCCAAGAAGGAGCTACCGTTCTTCATCCTGTTCACAGCAGGGCTGTGTACGTTCACTGCTTCGCTGGCGCTCCTCACACATCAGTTTCCCGAACCCATGGGTGCCATAGCCAAAGCAGTAAGTTTTATTTCTCTGTGTGTCATTTTTACTTGCTTAATATTAAATTACAAGTAAGTACTCGAATCAAAGAAGTAAATTATTACAATGTAGATATAATAAAGCAAAGAGTTAAAGGGAATTCAGACCGGTCTATTAGACGCGTGGATCCATATTGCGCACTTTTAAGCACGGTACGTAATCCCCATTGGCTCAGTTATAAGTAGCGATCGCAAACTGTCCCACTTCACGAAGGCCCGATTCGCGTTTGGAATATCTGTACTAGTCGAGCTTACGAGTTTACGAGCGAAACTATTATGTAACACGCTTAACCGCACCGACTTCAAACTGCCGCTTTTTGATGTTATCAGCGATTGCCTCGGGCTCAGGTCACAGCTCGAGCAAGCATGCAATTTCATAAGAAGCACCGCTCTTCGATCGATCCAACACATATCGTGAGTTTACCTCGGGAGATTACGGTGGAGTGCGAGTTGGATTTTGCTGACTACCCTTTTTAACCCACGCATATTTGCCTTGTAACTCTTTTATGCCTGTTGCAACAAAGTGGCTGGAGGCATCATGTTTTTCGGGTTGTCTCTCAGTTTGTCTATCCTGTTTCGTTCTTGCAATATCTTGAGAACCGATTGACAGAGTAATTTAAAACTTGGTATGAGTGTCAAAGCAGGGTCATGATAAGAAAATCATTTATGTGGAAGAAGAAACAAAATTCAATAGATTTCTGCATTTATTTAAGACAAATTGATTACATATTTTGTTTTCAAATAAACATTTTCAAACATTCTGATATATACTGTATATACAAAGCTTAACCAATCTAAATACAACTTGTATAATTGTAGATTTTAGATGTGACAGTATATAAATTAAATAAATGTAGACCAACGATTATAAGCAGGGATGGTGACCTGGAAAGGGGTTACATATTCTAAACTGTTATTTACTGTAAAAATGTGTTCTTAAAGGGATCTAGTAACTTTGTTGACATGTGCAAAAAGTGATGAATGGTTGATGCAGTGTATATCGTTGATATCTCATATGTCCACAGGGTATTGTGTGAAAATTTCAAGTCAAATGGACATTGCATGGCCAAGTAATGAGCGAAAATGCAAAGTGATAGTCACTAACTCACTGCACTCACTTTGTACACAGTAAGAAAAACTCCGGTACTCCACCGGAGTTTTTCTTATCTGAATACTTCGATCGTACATATCTTTGTAACGAAAGGGAAATTTGAAAAACCGAAACCTGTCCCATGATTTTATTGGTAATACGAATACAACAAGGTATCATACCATATGAGGGACCCGCTAGAATTAAAATTTTATTTTGAGGATTTGACAATGTTACTTAGTCCCTTTAATTTTTTGTAGTCCCTGTCCTCACTCAAAAAAGAATTAGAAAATTAGTTGCGAAGAAAGTTAATTGTCATTGGGGGGTAAAAACATTTACAAAGGAATTATATAACTGTTTACAACTAATACATTTCTGACTTGCTAACCATTTCTCAATCGGCATTTCTTCTCGTTTTTTTCTTCTTCAGTTCCTGTCGTCACTTTCGGCGCCGTTCAGCTTCATGATGGAGAGACTGGAGGGCATCATACCCGCGAGTCTCCTCCAGCAGTTGACGCGACTCTAAGATGTCCGTCCGTCCGTCCGCGACGCGACGTTACGCAACGCGACGTTACGCAACGCGACGCCTACAAGTGAAATAGAGATCTCGTCACAGATTCCTGTACTCCACCTTGGTCTGTTTCTTGTCTGCCATTTACACTTCTATCGGCTCCGAATATTTTGTCTCTGCTTCTGTCGCCGACCACCGTGCTCGAAATCCAACTGTTTTACGTGGATTATTTGGTTGGCGGACGAACAGACGTCGGAAATGAACTGTACAAGCTGTGCTGTATCCTCCACTAACATTTTTTCTTCTTCTTTGATTTGATATGTCAATGTGTCGTGTTCGACTTGTTCATTCGACTGACTGACTGAACAGAAATGGTCTCGGTTTGTGTTCATTTACTTGTGTCTCCTGTGATGTATTGGAATTGTGATGTGACTTCTCGATAAAAAAAGGCTTTGTGCATAAGCGGCGAGGAGAAAAGAATTATTAATTTGTAATCACCTGCTTCACAACGATGAGATGTACGAGGGATTAGGCTTAAATTGTATGCAGATATTTTAATCTGCGTCGAGCATTCAGACATTGCAAGTAACTGTGGCTTATTTAATGTATTGCTTGTTGTTTCAAAATCGCACATTTATTGAAGGAAGTCAACAAATGTGTTGTTTTGAATGAGAAGAGAAAATTCTTTTCACTCCGTGGGATGTGCGTCTCCACTCTCCATGTTTCGGCACATGTAAATCCGTGATGTGTGTGATTCCATTGCTTAGGAAAATAGGGTTCTCAACTAAAAATGATGATAATAATTCTATATTTATAACGGGTACATACAGTATCTGTCAGCAGAAACCCCTAATGGAAAATAATGAAGAAACAAAGAAACAAACAAATTGATAAATACATGAATAAGAAAACATTTAATGTGTCTATGCAGAGACAGTAAACTGTGGTCTAGGATCGGGATTTAGATTGGTTGCATACCTACTTTCACTGCTGAAATATATGGCATCTATTCAAGTACATGGGTAGGAGTTCTATTATTTTGATTGCATTTAAAGAAGAAAAGTTTGCCTAAAATTACCCCTGAAAAGTTGTGCAGAATAAGCTTCCAGGTTAACATATTTACAACACTTCTCTAACGTAAAGGAAATCCTAGCCTAGCCTTTTCTAACGGAAGGAAATCCTAGCCTTTTGACTTACTGGATGTGATGAGAGCATAACTCTTGTCATTTTTAGTCACTTATTTCCTCTTGAATATCCTGATTACAAAAATAATCAATATTTTATGGACCACTGTCATCTGCTTTCAATGCCCACATGAGGCGGACATTTCTTTAACTACTCGCGGTGAAATGACTAGGCAGGCGGAGAACACAATAGCATATCGTAATCCGCTATTATGTTCTCAGCCTGACACCTCTGAGACGAAGAAATGGCCGCCTCCTGTGAGCGTTGAAAGCAGACGACAGTGGTCACAAAATATTGATTATTTTCGTTATTGGGAACATTCAAGTGTGGAATTAATTGACTAGAAATGACAGGAGTTATGCTCTTATCACATCCAGTAAGTCAAAAGGCTAGGATTTCCTTCCCCTTTAAACATTTAATCCATTGGAGACAAGTTCTCCTCCGTGATAAACATTCTCCATAAAACCCAACCCAAGGTCACATTTGCTCAGTAACCAAGGGAATGGAGAGAAACATACAAAATTTAAGATAATGTAATTGCCTCGAGAACTACAGTGGAACCTCTTTATGATGAGCTCTGTTTTGATGAGGGATCTGATATAGCAAGGTTATTTTACAGGTCCAGGTTCTACATGTATGTATTGTTTTTAAGTGCAGATACAAGAAGATATCTGATATAACGAGGTAAATTCATTGGGCCCAAGTTGTTCATTGTAATGCTACAGGACTCTGTAGTTTGTCATTTTATAGGACTCGGTAGTTCGTCATCTGAAATACATTTAGAAAGTTCTGTTGTTTTTTTCTTAGCAGTTTTTTGCCCCACTCCCAATATATCACTGCAGGACAGGGTATATCAGTACTTTTGTTATTTAATGTCCCCGGATAATAAAGCCTTTCTTTTTGTTCATCTCATGCTAGTAATTTAACTTATTTGTCATTTGCTTCCCTCATAGTTTGGAATAGTGTTATTATAATACTGCAGTTGAAGACCCTATGTTGGTAGTCATCATTGATCATTCTCATCATTAGCTATTTTACTGTATTGCATCAATACAACTTTTTATCGAGTGAGGCTATTAAAAAAACCTTGTGGGAAAATTTGCAGCACATTATTACAGTATGTTAAAACTCATCAACACAATGCCAACGGACATTAAATACCTATTCCACAACTTCTTGCCAGATAGGGATATTACACATGTATACTGATTATGCTGTTTACATGTCTTCACTAGTTGGTATCATTTTCTAATGGTAAAACTAAAAAACCTGAATATTGTATTCTTATTTTGTTATTATTATTATTGCATTTTTAAAATATTGCGGAAAAAACGGGAAAAACACAAGCAACTTGGACATTTCTGTGAGAGCATAATTTATTTACCTCTTACGACATGTGTGTGTCACTAAATGTTGAATTGTTTTGTCACATCCCAAGAAAAGAATGGGAAGAAACTGTAAACTGATAGGCTGAGCTTATGGGAAGTGAAAGCCTGTACAGTGCAATACTCAACAGACTTTGTCCATGTTTTTTCTTTTTTTATGGGATGCGTTATAGAAACATTGATCAATGTGTGTCATTACTAAATGCTGGGCTATAAATCTATGAATTGCCTTTTGGAAATTGAAATGATAAATACAGGTTTGTATTGAATAACTAAGACACCACCATCATCTTCAATCGGGTAAGAATTAAAGTTAAAGGGTACCACCACCCAAAAATAATATGCTCATAAATAAAAGGTATTATTTTAAGTTGTCCATTCTACCAAAAAGTTCAGAAAAGTATGTTTCCAGAAAAATTATATAATTGGAAAAAAGCATCACCATAATACAACATGTGTTCATGGGTCTGCATACGGAGACATCCCTTTGTCTAGGACGAACGCATCGTCCGTGATTCTATTGTCTCCAAACGTATGCATGAATAGAATTGACGCACTCCCAGACGTCTGGCGCGTACGGAACCATGAGGCCATCCATAATGGTTCCATAAGTGGTGGTGATTAATTGCATTGTTTATGAATTACACAACATGTTGAAAAAGTTAGTCATCTATTTACAGCACACACCAGTACGAAAACATATAATTATGTGGTGTTCTTTGCCTGGTGGTTCCCTTTAATGTTTCAAGTTGGGAATATGACATGTCCCGCTGTCGGTGAGTAAATATTTCTTTTGTTTAAATCTCAAATAAAGTTATATTTGATAATAGTGTTCTTTTTCAAAACAAAGAATTTTAAAAGAACTATCTAGAAGTATATTTAAACGAATCAAGGTTTATAGTTTTTCTTGTGTAATTATGAAAAGGCATTACTTATTTGAAAGTTTTTTCTTAAACGAAGAATTTCAGAATCATGTGGCTTATTTAAATTTTTGCTGGTTTTAAGTTGTACATGTTCACTCCCATGGCTATCAAACAACCGATTCAATAGACTATATCCATCTTTTTATCCCCCCTTTTACGCAGTAAACAGAATTGAAACGCCTAAAATGGGCCATTCCTTATCAGAAAAAAAGGAAGAAAATAAATACTGGATTATTATGAGCATTAGTTATTCAAATGATCATATCATGGTTAACATTATCATTAAAATAACTGGTAACCATAGTTTGCTTCCCAGCAAATACTGTTCTGAGGCATTTTGGGGTATCAACATTACTTTTTCTGTCAATTGTAAGGCTTATTTGTTATCGTTAATGGAACATTGGATAAAAAGTCTGTGCTTTTTACATGTTGAATCACTGATATGGGGAAATTTTTGAGATATTCAGCCTATTTTGCAATGTTAAAATAATGTTTTCTATGTCTGTTGTCAATTCAAGCACATACTATAATTTGTATCAAATGCACTTTTAATGGAGCACTCTATTTGATGTTCAAATATCATTTTGGCGACATGAAATATGTTTTATATTAATGAATAATGTATTGTGAATGTTGTAACTTTACAACTTGAAATTTCATAATTTTGATTTGTCATTCTAATCTGTACCTGAAGACGTAATGCCATTTTTAACACTGTGTGTAATTTGGTAATGTTTGTACATTTTCATCTTTTGCCAACAGTAAAACATTGTTCATTCTAATGATAAGGGCTAAAGCCAATTGCTCTTAATTAATATCAAACGCAACTTTTATGCAATGGATATAAATGCACAGCTGCATTAAGATTTTGTCTATTTTTGTCAATAACCTGCTGTTTGCTACCATGGTGAAACATAATATACAGGTTAATGAATAAAAAGTTACCATTCAGCCTTATGTCGGTGAGCTCGGCCAATCGGCGTTGTGCTCGTTGATTGAGCAGTAGGCCCCAGAGAACATTCAGTTACATCATAATTGTGCAAGTATATTAACCCATTGCCTACAGGAACCTGCTGGGTCCCGTATTAACTCTGTGGGGCTTGCAAGATCTAGTAGGGAACAGGTTAACCCATTGCCTATGGGAACCTGCTGGGTCCCGTATTAACTCTGTGGGGCTTGCAAGATCTAGTAGGGAACAGGTTAACCCATTGCCTACAGGAACCTGCTGGGTCCCGTATTAACTCTGTGGGGCTTGCAAGATCTAGTAGGGAACAGGTTAACCCATTGCCTACGGGAACCTGCTGGGTCCCGTATTAACTCTGTGGGACTTGCAAGATCTAGTAGGGAACAGGTTAACCCATTGCCTACGGGAACCTGCTGGGTCCAGTATTAACTCTGTGGGGCTTGCAAGATCTAGTAGGAACAGGTTAACCCATTGCCTACAGGAACCTGCTGGGTCCCGTATTAACTCTGTGGGGCTTGCAAGATCTAGTAGGGAACAGGTTAACCCATTGCCTACGGGAACCTGCTGGGTCCCGTATTAACTCTGTGGGGCTTGCAAGATCTAGTAGGGAACAGGTTAACCCATTGCCTACAGGAACCTGCTGGGTCCCGTATCAACTCTGTGGGGCTTGCAAGATCTAGTAGGGAACAGGTTAACCCATTGCCTACAGGAACCTGCTGGGTCCCGTATTAACTCTGTGGGGCTTGCAAGATCTAGTAGGGAACAGGTTAACCCGTTGCCTACGGGAACCTCCTGGGTCCTGTATTAACTCTGTGGGGCTTGCAAGATCTAGCAGGAAACAGGCTAATATATGTTGTGAACCAGTTATCCTAGTCACTTACACAGAACAGTATTATTAATTTCACTAAACACTAGTATGTAGACATGACAACACAAATTGGGCAAACTTTTTTGGTGGGAAATATTTTGTTTTCCCTTAGTAACTATAGAAAAGCTTAATGGTGGCTTTAAAGAGTACTGATTAGAGCATAATTCCTGTCACTTCTAGTCTTGCTATCCCTAATAATGGAAAACAATTAATTTGTTTGTGACCACTGTCCATTGCATTACTCCCCGCTTGAGGGGGGGGGGGGGGGCGGCGTGTTTTGAATTAGGCAGCCTTCAGTGGGAAAAGCAGGGGACAGTAATCAAAAGAAAGAAAAAAAAGAAGAAAAAAAAATCTAATTATTTTTTTTTCTTTCTTATTAATGATACGAAAAAGAAATATATGTCTAGAAGTTACAGCATTTATGCCATCAACAGAACCAGAAAGCCTGGTAAAGCTTTTCCTTGAATTATGTTATCAAGCAGCATATTTACAGCTTACAGAGCGAAATATGAGTTGGTTATATAGTCAACTAACTAATAAACCAACAACCTACTTTTGAAAAGTTTGGAAGATAATTGGTATAGGAATAACCCACCCGCCCGTGTCATATTGTTTCATGAGATTCCAATTCCATTGCTGAAGTTATTTTTGTGGTTTCTAACAATATTTATTGCGATGCTTCCCATGTGTGTTAAAAGGATTGTTGCTTCAAGCTTCCTTATCTTCCGTCATAACCGTTTTAAAAAGTTGTTTTATTTTATTTTTATTTTTATTTTTCGTTGTGCTTGTCACGAGAAGCAGGAAGCGGTGATATCTGACCAGGAGTGAAAAGAATTTGTATGTTGTTCAATGTTTAAACGCTGTCTGATGCGAAAAAAAGTATTAAAAAACAAAACAATTGCATCATGAAGATATTGTGTCCTGTGTGTTTCAATTCTTATCAAGTTCATCATGATATTATGTCATCAGTGTTGTATATATTGAATCGATTTGACTTGACTTGTGACCATACCCCTAGCTGTTAACTTGGACACCAGCCCTAGTTGACTCAACTCAACTCTATTACAACAGTGTCATAAACTCATACATGCACACATACACGTATGTATAGTTTTTTTTTATGCATTCACTGATCATTCAAATACCAACATGTAGGCTATAATAAAACATTTAAAAACATGGGTTACTGATTACAAGTTTAGTTAAGCCAACTATGCAAGATGAAATATAAGCAATTTGCAACCATGCATTACCTTTATATAAATTGAACGTGAAAATAAAAATTTAGATTGATTTCATATCAGAAGAAACATATTTTACCCCCCAAAAAAAAAATTCCTATTAATCTGAACATTTAGAATGATTAATTTTTTCAAAATATTATTTTTTGCCTGTATGCCAGTGTGACACTTCTTTGGAAAGTGATGCCAGAGAGTATATAGGAAACATCACTTTCTGGGAGAATTATAAAAGCATCTCATACTAGGGCAATTCACCACACTTGGGGGTATAAATCATCTGATTAAGGTGAAAATTGTTTAAATTCAAACAAAATATTATTTTCTGACAAGTTCAAAGGTTAGTAATCATAGTATAGAGAATATAAAGATGAGATGAAGATATTTGGGCAAAACATCTCGACCACTGAGAATATTTTACTGATCAATGCACATTTGTGTTTACGTTTAGAATCGTTTTTATGTGTTTGTTTAAATATTTCAGAGGAGTGATAACATCAATCAATTGCGTTGGAAGTCAATTGGTAATGTTCATAATATTGATTTCGCCCTGTACCTTTTGTTTATGGGCCACAATGAAATACAAACATATAACCATAGGCCCTAGAAGTAATCCGGTTAATTATTAAAAACAGCAGCACCAAACTGCCATGCTGTTTTACAAGTACAATGTCTAGATTATGTAATACCTCCGGGACTGTTTACACCTAGTCATGTTTGATGCTTACACTCCAACAAAATCAGTCTCCTTTTCAATGGTTGCTCCATAAAGATGCTCCACCTCTGGGAGTAGTGGAAGGGCTTCGACCTGGGTCAACGGTCAATGGCTTGCTTTCAGACAACAGTGAGTTGTATCCTAACCAGCCTGGAAAATTGCTCAATGCTTCACTGCTGGATAAAGCAGTAGCAACAATCCATCCCAGTTGTGACAGCTGGTAGGATCCTGAGATTCCCTTGCTGGGGACAAAGTGTTCTGTTCTCTTGGGAAGCTGTGGTTTTGGCTTATCACAGTGCAGCATATCTACATGGTATGGAATGACAGATAGACTCTGGGCATCGACTATCTTCAAGGGTGGTGCAACTGGTTCTCCACGAACCTCTGTATTCTGGTATAAAGCAGTAATCGTTCCATGGGTGGTTCCTTTCCCATCAGCAGTGTCCTCTGAAAAGTCTGTGTTATCTACTGCGAATAACACAATGGCGCCCTTCATCAAGAATGGTGGTACATACAGACCTTGGAACTCTTGGGTGCTTTGTACAGCATTCATTATTTTTCTGATTACCATTGGATTCCTTGGCCCTGAAAATAGTGGTTTAGCTGTCAAAATCAAATTTCTAGGTTATTTAGTAGTTGGGATATTGACGTAAACCCTTTTTACGGCGGCCATTTTGAAAAAAATCTAAGATGGCGGCCATATAGGTATCGGGGGAAAATGGACACATTATTTTTCTGATTACCATTGGGTTCCTTAGCCCTGAAAATGGTGGTTTAGCTGTCAAAATCACATTTCTAGGTTATTTAGTAGCCGGGATATTGACGAAACCCCTTTTAACGGTGGCCATTTTGAAAAAAATCCAAGATGGCGGCCATTTAGGTATCGGGGCAAACTGAAACATTATTTTTTTGATTACCATTGGATTCTGTGGCCCTGAAAATGGTGGATTAGCTGTCAAAATCAAATTTCTCGGTTATCTAGTAGCTGGGATATTGACGAAAACCCCTTTTACGGCGGCCATTTTGAAAGATCCAAGATGGCGGCCATAAAGGACTCGGGGCAAATGGAAACATTGGTTTTCTGATTGCTTATACTATAACGTTTCCAAAAATGTATAGTTTTCAGACTCTCCAAAAAAATCCAATGAAAGTTAAAATCTATACATAGTGAACCCAACTAAAACCAGTAATCTTGTAACTATTAAAATTGAGTTGAAGAATTAATTCAGTGCATGTTGATTTTTGGGGCTTGATATAAATCACGCAATGGCGGAGGCATCATTTTCGACTGCGCGCAGTCGAAGATCCATCTAGTTTTAGTCGACACATAATACACATTTTTGTAAGTTATGTTCCAAACTTAAAGGGGAGTTCCACCCTAGAAATGTGATGTTTGCTATGAAAGAATGGGAATGCGAGGAATAAAGAGTGAAAATCTTTTGATCATTATTTGAAAGGATCCCTCATTTTTAGCCAGTGGCTACAAGGGGGCCTTGTGCCCCTTATAATTTGCCAAAAAGAATAAAAAACAAAAGGGGAGAGTCCGAGTTAAAATAAAGACATACCAGGTGTCCCGCCCCAATTATTTGCACGCCCCCCCCCCCCCTAATTAGCCTGACCACACCATGACACTGCATGTAGCTCTGTTTCTTGTCTGATTCTAGTCAAACTCTCACTCATTATTCCTCTCATTCTTCTTTATATTCTGTAAGACAAATTCTGCAAAATAAAGAGTCAAAACTGGAAAGAAATATATCCTTTATAGCCTTTGTTAGGTTTATTTCATATCAAAGATACATTCATGAATTTCTTGGGTTATATATACCTCAGCCACCATAATAGAAGAGAAAAAAACACATTGATACAAACTTAATTTGCTATTGCTTTCAATTCCCACACAAACATAAACCGAGAGAAACCTTTTTTACTTAAAGATTCTGGTGCTTTAACACCAATTTTGAATTATATAATAACAGAAATATAATATTCTCTAAATTCCAAACATATAACTTACATACATTTACTTCCAAGAATATGTACATCCTAAATAATCGCAATGAAATACAAAATATGCCAAAAACGTGAGAGTAGGTGAAATGAAATAACATTCAGTATAATTATCATACAGGAGCATAAATATTGGATGTGTTAAGGAATCATTTATGCAGCAATCACATAGACATAATACTCAACTACTGACCAACATAAATGGGAAAGAAAGACCAATGCATTATCAATATATATGTAAAATATGCCTTCATAGAAAAAATAT
The DNA here is from genome assembly GCA_037951105.1 of Echinarachnius parma. Taxonomy (NCBI): domain Eukaryota; kingdom Metazoa; phylum Echinodermata; class Echinoidea; order Clypeasteroida; family Echinarachniidae; genus Echinarachnius; species Echinarachnius parma. The sequence goes on along the minus strand of JBAMJV010001075.1, from coordinate 110,233 downwards.
GGAGCTATCTAAAAGTGAGGATATAAACTGCATGGTTCGAAATAAGCACTATGGTCGACTTGTGCATAACCTACCAAAGTGAGTGTCGATCCGGTAAATCACGGATTCAGAAGTTTACCTTCCCAGTTGCTCCACCCAGCATACAAATTCACATGGTTTACAACTATTAAGTGCCGCTTGTACAGTAGTAAAAAGTCGAAATTGGAAATAGCATTTGCTAATTTCTAATGAAACTAGGACAGACCATTATTTAGAAAAGTTCAACAAAAATTACAACCACAGAAGCACACATTCATTTGCAGAATAGTATGGAACTATTATACCACTGGAAGAATTTTCTTCACAAATCATTTTTTTTAATTATTGCAGCTTGAATTTTTTACAAAATTAAATACAAGTTGGCTTATTATAGGAATATACACACATTGGTCGAAAACAAGGCTAACTGTATCGTCTCTTGATTTTTTTTTTTTTTTTGCATCAAGAAATGATTTTTAATAAAAAAAATCATTTACCTCTGAAAGTCAACATTCTATTTAGTCCCACAACTTTTTCCAGAATTATAAAATCAAATAAACAGACATTTTCCATATACATGTAGATTAATTATGACAATATTTTCTGAATTACTACTAAATGTGACCATGTGTACATTTGGATGACCTTCAAGCAAAAATTTACAAACATATCAAATAAATAATATTTTCCTTTAATAATCACATACAGTATATCAATAAATTAATGTTTAGCCATATTGCGCTATGAAACATAAATGTATGTACATACATACATGAGGTACAAAATGGAAGACCCATAGATACATATGAAATCAATGTATTCAAAATAATTTTTTGTCTGAAACATTTTGCACTTCATTTTAGTCTTATATAACATTCAAAGAGCACAATACATAATCAATAGAGAATACTATCATATATCCTTGTTTGATAATAATATACCATATAAGTAGGATCGATAAATTTAGAATAGAACAAACTCAATGGTGTGAATTTTTGAATACACCTGTAAAGTTATTGCTTTTTCTCACTTTACCTGGAATTGAAACTGCACGGAAGAAGAAAACAATGCCTATTAACAGTTTGTAGTATACTGGGTGATAAATTTTCAATATAATAGCGAACTTATATAGGTATTTTCTTGTTAAATTTCTTTTTTCTCAGAACATTATTAACATACCATCACCAATAATCATGAAAAAATGTATTAAATATGATATGGATGCATCATCTTATTAAATTAATTTCTCTGTCAATTGTTATACTATTTCTATATCACAAACAGATGTCTGATTCACATTTTTGCCTTTGGTAAAAAATACTACATTAAGGAAACATTGTTTAATCATTAGATACATTGTTTAGTCATTAGATACATTAGTCTAAAATATTACATAAATGTTATCCATTATTATTTAGGAATAGAATCCTAAGCAAAGCAAGTAAGCTCTAAATGCGCTCTTTCTGGTGGCCCGAAAGAAAAATTTACTGGCCCGAAAAATTTCATGAGTAAACTCTTTACTATTCAAAATATCACTCTTTCCTGATTAAACCTGTGATCAGGCATGTGAGTGAGGTAAGAAAAAAAAGAGGAAAGTCGCGGCGTAATTCCACAAGTGTGCGGGAAGTGCACATTGCAAGCACAAAGTCCATTGCGGACTGGGGTCCAGGCCTTGACGTTTTTGTATTCTCGACCCATTTTTCATAATTCTTCCAAAATGACTAGGTAAGATTTGGTCCGATTTACGTTTAAATGTTGTCTCTATACTTTTTTTCTTTTTTTTTACACTAAAAAAAAAACGTGAAATTCCGCGTTTTTTATATTTCAAAAATGCGGAAGTCTCACATGCCTGATAGATGTAGCATGATATGGAAGAAAACAAGATTTTTCTCATTTTTGTCAATGTCGGGTTGAAAATCTGCCACCAAAATATGTCTTTTATACATTTTTGCTGGCCCGATGTGCAATTTAACTGGCCCCGAACCAGTGCAAGTGTCGAACCGAAGCCAATTGCCTTATACATGTACCATACATCCCAGCCCTTTCTGCCAAAAGGCAAGAGCAAGAATCGATATTGTGACGAATACAACAGCTTTCAGATTATTCTTTCTGAATGCATAGCCCACCAGGTTCTCATAGGCTAGGGATTAAATGACTGCCAATTAATAAATATCACTGATAATCAATATCACAGTTTCTTGCGCATCTGAATGTTGGTACACACTATCTCATTGCACATCCCATTGCTGCTTTAAGACAAACTGGACCACTTGGTTACATAATTCATGCATATATTTTTTTAGGAAAGAACGTATGTGACATCGTAAAAGCTTGCAGGAGATTTTCCTTACATAGAAACAACTTATGCATGCACACTAGATTTAAAGAATTAAAGTTTATTTAGATATAAATATGAATAAATGAACAGGATAATTAAATATTTGTTTATATCCTTTGGAAAAAATATTCATACATTTGACGAATCTTTTTAATATTTAATTAAACAATTTTTCTAGGCTAAGAAATTGTTTTGATTTTTTAAATACTCAGTCTCACAAAAGAATATCTTAAATGAAAATTAGTATTTAAAAAAATGCACATACAAGTACCCATCTAAATCCAAGAAACTTTTCAATTACATAAAATTGAAGTTTGTAAAAAAAATAATAACATTGTGTATTCATACTGCTTGTTTGTGTGGATCTGGCAAAAAAAGTATAGTCTATTTGTCCACTAAGTGCATGAAATAATGTACATTCTAACTTCAACATCAGATTTATTCCTAACTTACTGTGTTTTTCTTCATATTCTTTCATATTTCTTTAAAATATCAAATTTATCAATAACTGTGGACAAATCACCAAATTATCAAACAAACAAAATGCCAACACCTCTTTATGCTGCATTCAAGTTGACTTCACCATAAAAAAAAATAGAAACCAAAGTAAAAAGGAAGCAATTATTGCTCTTGCCATAATCTGACTTGACAAACTCGACAACAAAAAAGGAATGAAAAATATGAAAACTTGTCCTTCTTTATAAACTGAACAAAAATCCAAGCCAGCTGGAGTTTGTACTTGTAATTTGGCTTTTGCTATCAGTCCAACATATCCTGTAAAAGTGAGGGGAAAGAGAGACATAGAGAAAGAGAGGGATGATTATATGGACAACCACAATAACAACTAGATGGATCTTCGATTGCGCGCAATCGAAAATTATGCCTCCGCTATCACGCGATTTAAATATCAAGCCCAAATTAACATGCACTAATTTAATTTTTTTAAATATTTTTCATATATTTTGAGTCCTGTGACCTTGACCATATGACCCTAATCTTTGATGGCTCCCTAAAAAACATTCAGGTACCAAGTTTGATTGAAATCTGACATTTAGTTCTTGAGATTTTGGCATTACAAGCTTTTTTGCATAAAAATGAGTCCCGTGACCTTGACCTCAACCTCATGACCCCAACATTTTATGGCTACGTTGACTCTTTATGATACATTCAGGTACCGAGTTTGATTGAAATCTGACATTCAGTTCTTGAAATTTTGCCATTACAAGCCATTTTCGCATACATATTGAGTCCTGTGACCTTGACCTTTGACCGCATGACCCCCCAAATCTAATCAGATCAGTGGCACCCCGATATGTACACTCATACCAAGTTTGAAATTGATCCGTCAACCGGTTCTTGAGATATCGCAAGAACGAGGCTTTTTTACACATACATTGAGTCCTGTGACCTTGACCTTTGACCTCATGAACCCCAAAATCTTATCAGATCATTGCCACCCCAATATCTACACTAATACCAAATTTGAATTTAATCCGTCAACCAGTTCTTGAGATATCGCGAGAACGAGGCATTTTTGTATATATATTGAGTCCTGTGATCTTGACCTTTGACCTCATGACCCCTAAAATCTAATCAGATCATTGTCACCCCAATATGTACACTCATACCAAGTTTGAAATTGATCTGTCAACTGGTTCTTGAGATATCGCGAGAACGAAAACGGGACGTACGGACGGACGGACAACCCGAAAACATAATGCCTCCGGCCACTTCGTTGGCGGAGGCATAAAAATCATATTCGCCTGAATCATCATCAGTGGTACAAGAAATAGATTATTAGCAACAAGGGCCCCCAAACAGACACACTGAAAGTCTGAAACATTTCATTACCCAGAAGGCAGAAAGGTGAAGAGAATAATAATAATATGAACATTTATATAGCGCAGCTACGATAAATATATACTCTACTGCCCATGGTCATCAGGTACATTTTAAACCCACACAATGATATTGCGTACTTTTTCAACTCCCCGGGGAGCATACTAGCCGAGCTGCCACTGATGATGGCGCTAAGGCTAATTAACACCCGGACATGGTACCCATTTATGGTACAATTTAGGTGACCTGGCAGGTGTTTCACAAAGAAATATTTTGTCATTATGACAAATTTGTCAGTGACAAATTTTTAAGGTGGCATTATGGGGACATTTTGGCCCAAATTTTGCAAACAAATTGCCATATTTTGGCCAAATTGTTCCTATGATTGGCACCAAAAAAAAATTGTCATTATGACAGGCAGGTAGGCAAGAACTAATATCATCCCTTGAAATACATATATTATCAATCGTAGATGCAGGCATGCGGGCAATTTTTTTATCCAGAGGGGTCAAGATTGTTTGACTGCTTGTGAGAGGTGTATTCAAAATGACGAACCCAAGTTGATTTCAAAACCACGTTATTACCCAAGGCAACTGATCAGTATTCAATAAGCCATATAGCAGTGCTCTTTTTTGGAGGAGGGGGGGGGGGGGGGGGGCCACCATTTTCAGGATTTGGGCGACTAGAATTTAGAAAATCTTCATATTACTTGCCCAACTGAGCCATAAACATAATAATTTCTAGCTTTGCATATAAAAAAGAGAAGGTATGTGGGTGAGAATCTTACCTCGTCCGAGTCGTCATGGTAACCCTGCACACCATTGTTCATCAGATCCAGAGCCTCGCTGTCTGCAGAATCTCCCTGACTCAGCACATTATACTGGTATTGTCTCGTCATACTGGAGTAACATAAGATAAACCACAAGAAAGTTAACCAGTGGGACTACACAAAACAAATTTAACAAACTAGAGCGCCTGTGACCCTTGACCTTTGGTCTTTCGATCCCAAAATAAACTCACGCCATAACCTCCTCAAGGTTTGTACAGCCGTACCATGTTTAATATTGATCCATCAACCTGTTCTCGAGATATCAAGATTGCAAGGTATTCTTGCATATACATGTATGATGAGCACTGACCTGTTACATGCTCATCAAGATACAAGTTTAGTGATAATCCGTCAATTGGTTCTAGATATATTGTGCTAACGAGCTATTTTTGCTTACAACAAATTCATGCTCTTACAATTACAGGATTATTGCAATAATTCAAATTTTAGAATATGAAGCTATCAAAATAAGCCTGTCATATATCTTCAATCATTTACTCACCCATTTTTAAGGCACGTGAATTTCTTTTTTCTGTACAGGATGAATAGCAGTCCAAGCAGGAGCAGAATCAGTAGGGTTATTACAACACCCAGTGCAGCAGAATGGGACTGAAGGAATCAAATTAAAATATAAAAACTACTTCATAATTACCAGTCTTCGCTTCAATTTGTCTCAGCATATATAAATAGGAGCAGGATTATTTTAGTATCTAGAGTGAAATACAGTGAATACATCGTGACAAATATAAACATAAAGTAATTTTTTAACACCTTCACAATTGCAAACATTTAAGTAATAATCACATTGCTGGACTCCACTTTAATTTGGCCCGTCATTGTTGAAGAGGGGTTGTGTACATGTATATCGTAAACTTGGACTTATATATCTACATTGATAGTCATAATTTTCCTAATAAACAATTTTAATAACAGCTTCTAGAGAAATTGAATTGAAGATTTTAAAAAAGAATGAAGTTTAACTCACATGTGAAGATCCTGTGGCGCCTCCACATTTAGCTTTGAGTTTCTCAACATCACGCTTGGGCTGGTAGCCCCCCTCACAAACATCACCGGGGATCTTGCGATACCTGTGGATTCAAGTGATATACATGTAAAAATATTTCTAAAAGGAGTGTTCAAATATGCTCCAGGATGTATGAATACATTGTAAATGAAAAAGAGCAAAGAAAATGGGCTTCCACAAGAATCAAACCCAAAATCTCCGGATTGCCAGACCTGTGGCCCTGACCTCTAAGCTAGAAGGACTTATAATGGCGGTCATTACCAGTGTTGTATGACTCGAGGCCGGTCTTGGTCTCGAGTCCGGACTCGAGGCCGGCATTGCCGGCCTCGGCCTCGGACTCGGACTCGGGGACCCTGGACTCGGCCTTGGACTCGGACTCGAAGGTCGTGGACTCGATGACTCGGGCCGAGTCCAGCTCGAGACCGGCCAATTTCCGTATATTTTGTATACTTGTATATTGGCTATTCTGTGCTATAATTCTGCAAGAAACAAGCCAAATATTCTATCCAATCCACCAAGCGATTGTTGCTTGAAAAAGAGATCGCGAATGAACTGACAGCCGACAAGAAAGTGAGCAAAAAATCACATTTGTGGGAAACGAATGGACACGCAAGTTACATATCCATAACAAATAGCCCAAGCTTATATTTGATAGGTATGCTTTCATTTTATACTGTCTTTTTTATGAATTGACACCGCGATTCTGAAAATGTTCGGCTATCAAACACCCGGGGGGGGGGGTACTCACGTATATTGGGTATACGGGGATGTGCCGCTGGGAAGGGTGACTTTTTCAAGAAAGATCCTTAGACATGGGTCCCCTTTTTCATAAAAAAAATCCTTAGACATGGGTCCCTTTTTTCATTTATTCCTTTCCCCTCTTTTCTCCCTCATTTTCTCCGGGGTTTTGGGATTTTCCGCTGTGAAATTGCTAAAATTTTCAAGCTCGCTCCGCTCGCTCGCATACATAATATTTCACAACGTCGGGTGATTATATTACCCTTCATAACGCCATAATAAGTAATACAACGAATATACCCATACAATAATTGAAACAAATGGCAATTTTCCGCTGTGAAATAGGTAAAATTTTCAAGCTCGCTCCGCTCGCTCGCATACAAAATATTTCACAACGTCGGGTGATTTTATTACCCTTTATAACGCCATATAATAAGTAATAAAACGAATATAGCCATACAGTAATTGAAATAAATGGCAATTTTCCGCTGTGAAATAGGTAAAATTTTCAAGCTCGCTCCGCTCGCTCGCATACATATTTCACAACGTCGGGTGATTATATTACCCTTCATAACGCCATAATAAGTAATACAACGAATATACCCATACAATAATTGAAACAAATGGCAATTTTCCGCTGTGAAATAGGTAAAATTTTGAAGCTCGCTCCGCTCGCTCGCATACATAATATTTCACAACGTCATAATAAGTAATAACGCCATAATAAGTAATACAACGAATATACCCATACAATAATTGAAACAAATCTACTGGCCCAAAAGGGCCTGTTAAAAAAACCCGTGAGTGTGGAGTCCTGAATGAGTGCATATTATGTGACACATATCTAGGGTTAATCACCTGATCGAGTGATAGATCAATTGCCTTTGGAAAAGAAAATGAATCAATGTAAAATTAAAATAATTAATTTTTAAAAAAAGAGTTGGACTCGGACTCGGACTCGGACTCGGATGGTCTGGACTCGGTCTCGGTCTCGGACTCGGACAGTCTGGACTCGGACTCGGTCTCGGACTCGGATTGGGTGGACTCGGATACAACACTGGTCATTACCCAAAACCCTTTTTAATGCTCCTGCTTAGTGCTAGTCAGTGGCTATATAAACCTGACACAATAATAAATGGTGAGAATCAACTCTAGAGTAAGTGCAAGAGATCAGCTAAAGTGATGCAGCTTTTTGTATACATACTAAATTCAAACATGAGAAAAAATGATCAGAAATAATTTGTTTAATATTTAAATAACCAGAACGTCAATGACGTAGCGCTCATCCGGCATCTCGCAACATCAAATATCGCAAATTTCATGTGGTACACTTTTCAACTGGTCAAAAAATAAAAATTGTGATGCCCTGGAAGGGACATAAAAATTAATTTTTAAAAAAATAGAGTGAAAAAAATATAAATTTGACGCCCCAGAAGGGACATGGGAAAAAAATAAATAAAAATAAATAAATAAATTTAAAAAAAAAATAACAAAAATTATAAAATAAAAAAAAAAAAAAAAAAAAAATATATATATATAAAAAAAATAAATAAATAATAAAAATAAATAAATAAATAAATAAATAAATAAATAAAAAATCACCATAATTAATTAATGGAGGAAAATTTCAAAATTCTGTGTAGAAGTTTAGTGTACCAAAGTTAGCTCTACCAGATAAAGCAAACCAAATCAAAATCGGTTGAGAAATGAAGGAGAAGAAGCATTTTTTGTGATTTTTGGGATAAATTTGCATAAATTACCATAATTAATTAATGGAGAAAAATTTCAAAATTCTGTGTAGAAGTTTAGTGTACCAAAGTTAGCTCTACCAGATAAAGCAAACCAAATCAAAATCGGTCAAGAAATGAAGGAGAAGAAGCATTTTTTGTGATTTCGAATAAATTTGCATAAATTAGCATATATAATGAATTTCACGATTCTGTGTAGAAGTTTTAAATCCCCCTCCTAGCCCTATCTTATGAAACAATCAGAATCAAAATCGGTTGAAAAATAACGAAGAAGAAGCATTTTGAAAACTGTGGACGGACGGACGGACGGAAGGACGGACGGACGGACGACGGACGCCACGCCCTGGCATAAGCTCATCGGGCCCTTCGGGCCGGATGAGCTAAAAACGAGCAAAGAACAATGGGCTTCTTATGGGAATCAAAACCTAGATCTCCCGACTGCTTGACCGGTGCTCTGACCACTATACTAGCAGCTCTTATGTTGGCGGTCCTTCCATGACTTGTGTCTTGGAAGGTGTGTGACTTACCCCCATGTCTTCAGCTCTTCTTCATGCCCGTACTCGCAGTACTCCAGCTCTTTGTGTAGGAACTGTGAACTGAGTACACAATCCTCACTGTTTTCTGGTCTGTAAAATCCATAGTCACTGCGAAATAAGAAAAACAAATCATGACATTTTAAGCTATAATTTATAGGTTTTTAAAGAGAAGAAACAAAATTGTTAAGAGTAGAGGGAACATCCGAAAAGTTACGGTAAAACCTTCAAATTGAAATTGTAAATGAAGGATCATCAACAGACTGAGTTAGAGTGAACTTACTTATTGAAATTAAAGTAACAGTTGAACCAAATTATAACAAGGTTTTAAACAAAATGAAAATTACCTTGTTTTATCAGGGCAGTATAACAAAAGAATATAAAGAGCTGGGCCCAGCAAAATTACCTTGTTATATCAGAGCTCTTTATAATGAGGTTCCACTATATCAATATTTAAAATGGCTAAAGATATTTACCATTCATAGTCTGCCTTGACGCACTGGCAGTGCTCTGAGGATAACGGTTCGTGCTCAAAGTTGAAGTTGACGCGACAGAGGGAGTCTGGTCTGATGCGTCGGAAGGATTCTTTGAGTCCTAGCAGGCACCCTCCCTGATCGTTGTTTTCGTGGGGTTTCCATTCAACAAAGTCACCACTGGTACCTATAAAAACATGGCACAGAAAAACATAAGTTGTATAGGTATGCAAAACAAGGAATGGTACTTGTCTTAAAGTGACTCAACAGAGGGAGTCCGGTCTGATGCTCTGGAAAGATTCTTTGAGTCCTAGCAGGCACCCTCCCTGATCGTTGTCTTCGTGGGGTTTCCATTCAACAAAGTCACCACTGGTACCTATAAACATGGCAAGGAAGGATAAAATTACATAATGTAGGCATGCAAAGAAGAATTTGTATTAGTTTCATGCTAAAGCTGGCATGACAGAGTGAGTTGGGTCTGATGTGACAAAAATATTCTTTGAGTCCTAGCAGGCAACCTCCTTGATCATTGTCTTGATGGGGTTTCCATTCAACAAAGTCACCACTGGTACCTATAAAACATGGCACAGAAAAACATAAGTTGTACAGGCATGCAAAACAAGGAATGGTACTTGTCTTAAAGTGACTCAACAGAGGGAGTCCAGTCTGATGCTCTGGAAGGATTCTTTGAGTCCTAGCAGGCAACCTCCCTAATCGTTGTCTTCATGAGGTTTCCATTTAACAAAGTCACCATTAGTACCTGTAAATATAGAAGGGTACAAGGATAGACGCTTGCAAAAATGGAACTGTATTTGTCTCATGCTAAACTTGGAGAGACAGAGAGAATCTAGTTTGTTTCGAAGGAAAGATTCTTTGAGTCCTAGCAGGCACCCTCCCTGATCGTTGTCTTCGTGGGGTTTCCATTCAACAAAGTCACCACTGGTACCTTTAAAACATGGCACAGAAAAACGTAAGTTGTATCGGCATGCAAGAAACAAGGAATGATACTAACTTGTCTCTAGTTACAGTTGGTGCAAAAGAGGAAATCTGGATTGATTCAATAAAAGGATTCTTTTAATTCTCAGATACTTGTACATGTATCTGTATCTTCCATCCACCATAATCATAGATTGTGTGGGGTTTCCATTCAACAAAGTCACAATCGGTACCTTTAAACAGGGCACAGAAAGATACAAATCTTCTATATAGGTGTGTCAAATTTGACTTTGTATTGACATGACAGAACGAGTCAGGTCTGATGCGACTGAAAGATTGTTTCTTGTCAAACTAGACCATTCAGGAAATTTGGAAGTACCCGGCGTCGATTTTCACTTGCCATGGGCAATTGGGCAAGTGATAGTGTCGCGCCCTGTCTATCCTCTCTAACAGTAGACTTGTTATAAAGGAGTGTTTGACTTCTTTTTGGGGTACAATCATATAACTTGGCACACATGTCAAACCCCTACATTTGGCTCTAAACAAGCCTACTATACGATATAATACTCACATTCTCTTTCCAGGATGGCACCAAAGTCTATCATGAATGATCGCCACTCGCTGTCCTCGGAACCAAACCCCCAGATACTGACGTTGAGAGATTTTCTGCTGGGTTCGGGAAGTAAGCCTGTCACCTTGATTGTTTCATCGGAGAACTGGAACGAGTTCCAACAGTGGCCTTCATCGTAGGAAAACCTGACAGGAAAAAAAGAGATAAAAGAGATAAAAGGGAAAATCATAAAAATAAGGTTTGATTGATATAGCGCGTAATACGATACAATATCATCACACTATTATTACCCTACTCATAGGATACAATGCTAGCCCACACACACATTTACTTGTTCCATCTCAATTCTCTGGGGAGCATTCTTTCTACGTGGCTCGTGGGCATTATGAGATCCATTCCCATAACTCTTTCACCTCCTACAGGGTCCCCATTTATAACCCCTAGCTAAAGAGCAGCAATAGTTGATTAATTATTTTTGCTGAAGGACAAACGCAGTGGGCATTCACAGGAATCAAACTCTGGATCTCATTGATTGGAAAGGGTGCGCTCTGCCAATCTTGCCACTGGATAATATTCTCTCTCCAGCAGGTATGGCTAAAAGGAGTCCCCGCTATTTGTGATGGCCTGGTAACAGGGTCCAGCTGGCATTTGTCTCCAGATGCAACCATGGTAAACTGATGATCTATTGCTTACTAAACTTATCCTCCTGTATAAGATTTCAGTTGAACCTTTGCATAGAGACAACCTATAAAGGGAAACAAGAAGAGTGGCCACTGTAGACAGTTGACCTCTATAGACAGGTCCAGATGCATAGCTTTTCTCTTCAAGGGATCAACTTGAGTGGCCACTACAGGGAGAATGGCTGCTATATACCGGTATGACTGTACATACTTATATAAACTCACTTGATAATGTTTGTTGCCTCTTCGATAGCTGGTACGGCTAGCAGGAGTCCCCCGCTATTTGTGATGGCATAGTGATGTGGCCCGGCCAGCGCCTGCCTCCAATTATACCCCCCATCGCTGGACACGAACACATCAGGTGGGCGTAGCTCAAGACCATTGGCAACAGTTCCTAAAATTTAGCAAAATTTACTAAAATGAGATAAAGCAATAAACTGCTGTACACCGATTAGCTCCAGACCATTGGCAACCTTTCCTGATATTCAGCCAAATTTAATAAAATGACATAAAGCAATAAACGTACACCGATTATCCACCATGCAAGCCTTTACAAAAAATGTAATCTAAGTCAAGTAGAGCATGTGATATGTTTTGAGGACAATAGATAATAACGTTAGGGTAATTGATCTAGTCTCTTCCTGCAGATCTATGATCAATTCTAAGTAGTACTTTATGAGCTTCTGATCGATTAAACATGTTTTTCAGTAATTTGTTTTAGTTCAATGATTCTCCAACTGAATATCTGTCAAATATAAATCAAATAATACATTTTGGTAGCGGTTTTCTTTCACCGACTCGGGTCTGGTCCATAAAAATAATTGGACGGTTGTCTATGAATCCATGTTAATACCAATATAAAATCATCATTCAATGGGTTAAAGTCATGTATACTGACTTTTATGTATTGAGAATGTATACTGACACAGGAGCAAGAAAGAGACAAGACCGCTTTGTTTGGAGTCGAAGTAGCAAGTGCTTTATTCAGATCTCATCTAACTACAGAACGTGTGTACACTGTACAACTCGATGGCTTACATAACCTTGCCTTAGGTGGGTGAGGGATGAAGCTGGGCAATGTGGTGGTGGGGATATAATGAGATGACCATGTGTGGGGTCAGTGGGGGTCGGGCATGGAATGTATGGAATGAGGTGAACCGGGTATGATTGTGGGAACATGGGAATGTCCGAATGAGAGCGAGGTGTATTATGGAACATCATAATAATATATACATTATACTTATTTTACAAACACAATACTGACCATGAGCTAGAATGAGACCGGTAGCTGTACTGTGGCTGATGGGACCCGAAGGGACGTTGATGTGCTTCATCTGACTGTATTGGTTGTGGATTTGTAGGGTACACTCCTGGAGAACAAATTTCATAAATTTCAAGGATAATCAACAACAACAAAAAGAGCACAAATATTCAAACATTTGAGAAAACCATAAATAATGTTGTCCATTCATACATGTATATTACAACAATCATTAACAAGAGATAATACCATCATCATCTTCAACATCAAGATCCTCCTCATTATCATCACCATCATCATCATCATCATCATCAGCAGCAGCAGCAGCATTAGCATCAATATCAGCATCATCAACATCAGCATCATCAGCAGCAGCAGTAGTAGCAGAATCAGTATCAGTATCAGCATCATCGTTATCATCATCATCATCACCATGTTCAAATTGAAAAAACAATGTTTTTAAACATATATATACTCCGCAAAAAAAGAAACTGGACACTTGTATAAGACCAAATATTGCATATTCATTAACGATAAAATATATAATACTGTATATCAAATTAAAGATAAAATTACCCTCTTCAACATTGGCATAAAATCCAGATGAAATCATTCATGCATGACTTGTCACGGTCAATTAATCACACCAAGGTCTGTTTTCAAAAATAGCAAAAATGGAACATCACTCAACCATATAAATGTTGATAAGCATAATCTAAAACGCTATAATCATGACATGGCATAATTTTTCATTACAAATGTGACCTTTTCTATCTTCATCTCAATAAAAAGTATAAATGAAGACAAATTGTGAACGTTCTCGGTTTTATTTTCATCCAAAAGTAACAAAATGGGGAATTCCATGGCAAAGATTTATTAGTCGAAACCACAGTTTGTGCCCTTATTTCAGCATGAAAAATGGTATAAATTCTTCTCAAGAATTATACCGTAGTCCAAAGATCTTCAAAACCTGATGTCACCCTTGGTCAAACAGTTGGGCAGTCTTTAACATGACATTTCTCTAGGTAACTATGGCTAAAATTGCAGGGGACACATGAAACAGACAAGCTTCATGCCTCTAATACAGACCAGTATGATGATGCTCTCATAACCTGGCCCAGTTTTATTGACAAATTTGTATTTTCAGAGTTTGTTCATAACAATAAAAATGAAAAATTTCATAATTTACTTGCCCCGCACATCTTGTTTTAAGTGAAACGCTTACTATCACTTCAATCGAATGGTGTGGTCCTCCATTGTTTTTGCTATTTTTGAAAACAGACCTTGCTATTGTTAATTGACCATGGCATTTCATGCATGAACGACTACACCTTTAATTTATACCCTGCATGTAGAGGACTAAATTCCCTTTAATATGATATATGATAATGTACACTTTATCGTACATTAAAGGGTACCACCACCCAAAAATAATAATCTTTTTATAGAAAGGTAACATCTTTAGTATTCCATTCCTTCAATAAGTTCACAAAAATATGTTTTCAGAAAAAATATATAATTGGAAAATGCATCACCATTCTTAGCCATGCGGTCATGCGGTCTGAATGCGCAGACTATTATGCGAGCAGAGCCAGCGGCGCTCTATGCAGAGCGAACGAATCATCCGGGATTCTATTGACGTACGCGTGAATTGCATTGGCGCACTCGCAAATGCCTGGCCCGTGTGGAACCACGAGATAGCCGTGGTTCCGTAAGTGGTGGAAATTAATTGCTTTGTTTATGAATTACACAACCCTTTGCAAAATGTTGGGTATCTATTTGATATCACAAAACGGTACCAAAACATGTAATATTGTGTTGTCCTTTGCCTGGTGGTCCCCTTTAATATGAAATATTTCAACTTATACAAGTGTCCAGTTTCTTTTTTTGCGGAGTATATATACACATGTACATTTGTATACGGAGGTCACCTGTCTACAGTGGCCAGTTTTTCGGTCTCCATTAGGTGGTCACTATACACAGGTTGACTGTACATGTACTTACCCCTGAATCAGTACATGGAAGACCGTCTGGTTTCTTGATGGGTAACCATATGCCTCCCCTGTCGTAGGTGATGACAGTGTGGATGGTTTGGTCCTGGTGAATTATGCTCGCCAGGTAGACACCTCTCATGGAGTCCACCCGGTAGAAGTCTGTTATCAGCTCATCATCGGGGGACTGTTGGTTTGGAAACTAGAAATTCAAATGCAGAAAATAGAAAAAAATACATACAAATTATCAAATCATATTACCTGTAATGCAATTTAGATTGTGAATATGGCTTGCCAGATGCCTTGGTCAGGTGTAAAGTAGCCTGATGTGCCGATAAGTTTGCCCACGGCTTGTATGCTCCAAGGTGAGTTGAAAAGTGCACAAGATAATTGTGCAGGTTTGAAATGTGACCAGATGACCAGTAGTAATAATGATAATTGTGCGCCACGAGTGGCTAACAACAGATGTGAGCGCGTTAATATATAGTTATGATTTTTTGTTTAAATTATTATTACCATTGTCACCCTTCTATGTACACCCATATGCGTTAATAATATAGTTATGATTGATTTTTGTAATTATTATCATTTCACCCTTCTATGTACACCCATATCAAGTTTGAAATTGATCCGTAAACCGGTTCTCAAGATATCGCAAGAACGAAAGAAACGTGACGGACATAGCCTAGGCATAAAAACATAGCAGGGATGTATCAAAGGTCTTAATTTTGAGAGCAGAAACTAGGAACATATGCTCAATGCAGACATGGGCAAACTTCACTAACCAATGCAAAACACTATGGCCCACATTCTCAGTAGCTTCATTTGACGTAACTTTGGCTGTTTATGGGCTAAATGTAGCACACAGGTAGAATTTTGTATCACCAACAGTGTTTTGAGTTTTTTAAATGTATATGATGAGCCTTAGACCTAATCCAAATATATCCCAGAATAAATTTACTATTAATGTTTGCACAACTATGGAATATGGAAACTTCATGAATTCTAATCTCACCAGATGTTTTTCTAGTGACTCTGAGAAGACAATCCCATCGGATGAAGAAGTATATATGGTTCCTGTTCCCGTGTCTAGAAGAAGAAACATTTGTCATCACATCATTATTATCATCATTATCATTATCATTATCATCATCATCATCATCATCTTCATCATCAATCCCATCATCATCATCATCATCATCATCATCATCATCATCATCATCATCATCATCATCATCATCTTTCCAAATAATAAAATGGCAAAAGGAAGTAAAATGTAACAATTCAACAGTATATCATTTTCATTCAAAATTGAAAACCTTGTTCACAACTGCACACATTTTTGGAAGATAAATGATTCATCATTGCTCTTTGCTTCCTGATTCAGAATTATTGGATGAAGATGGGTAAAAGAATGTAGCCCAAATCTCTAGTCACTGGGGGATCAATTTTCTCTTTAATAACCCACTCATCAGGGAAACACTTGTCAGCGATATTGTCTCTTTTAGATGCTGTGTCCAGTGTGTGATGAACACCATCCCTGTCATAAGGGAAACACCTGTCAAATATAGTGCCTCTTTAATAGTCAATTTGTGAATCTGTTGGTGTATTAAGTCATCCCTGTCGTATATTATGGCTTACACCACAAAACAACCAATAAGTCGGGAAAACTGATTGTGCTGCTTTTCATAAAACATTAAAATAGAAGTCATTACCTTTCAAATGGTATATCATTCGTCATATTTGGACTAAGCAAACCCTCTCAAAATGAACACCAAACATTTGGAATATGGCTGAAGCATTTTTAAAATAAGGGAGAAACGGGCCATTTAAAAGATCACTTTCCATTAAAGCGCTGTAATAAGATCGCATTCATTAGATAAAAAAAAAATATTTAAACATGATTTCCGACGCTCAAAATGTTACAGAAGCTAGATTGAAATATGCTTATTCAGGAAATACCAAAATCCTAAATCTCATATTTTGAAAAAAATTTGACTACTTTAGCTAATAAAAGAGAAACTACCACAGCGACATAACGGTCGTTTTGTGGTGTAAGGTCACATATGGGAAAGACTTGAAGCAACCGTGCCTTTCATAGACATTACATACTGTTTGGTGCAAATCATCCCTGTCATAAGGGAAACACCTGTCTTACATATTGCATCTAAATATAATTTGTCCAAATCCCTGGTTAGTTTAGGATTAGATTCTTGAACCTGCTCGCCAAGGAATAACCTTTCAGAGAAATTGTCTCTCATAGACATTTTGTCTATTTGTCTATTTGTCTATATCCCTGTCATAAGGAAACACTTGTCGGTGACACTGCTTCTCATATAAATGTTGTCTATTTGTCTATGTCCCTGTCATAAGGAAACACTTATCAGTGACACTGCTTCTCATATAAATGTTGTATATTTGTCTATATCCCTGTCATAAGGAAGCAATTGTCAGTGACACTGCTTCTCATATAAATGTTGTCTATTTGCCTATATCCTTGTCATAAGGAAACACTTGTCAGTGACACTGCTTCTCATATAAATGTTGTCTATTTGTCTATACCCCTGTCATAAGGAAACACCTGTCAAATGTATTGCCTGTAATTTCACAATTTGTATATTATTTGGTGCAAATCATCCAGGCCTAAATTATTAACCAATCCACTTTCGAGATTCTGAAATCCCCACAGACTTTGTACATAACCCAGCCGGTTCCCGTAAGCATCGGGTTAAGGGAAAACAATATCAAATATATTATATAGTTTCTCATAGACATTTTGTCTATTATTTAGTGCAATTCATCCCTTTAGTGACGGAAACACCTGTCAGAGATATTGTCTCTCCAGGACAATTTGTATATTTCAAGATACAAATTATCCATGTCCTAAGCGAAGCACTTGCCAGAGATAATGTCTCCTATAATCATTAACAAAAATTATTTAGCAGAAATGTAATACTCACTTCCAGGATCATCCACATGCATGAAGATCAAACCCTCACTGGCATCCAAGACGGAAAAGAACTGCAACAGAAAAAAAAAAACAATAACCAAATAAAGGCATGTGTATGGAACATTTTTCCTCAATATTTCTACTTCTTTGCTAACAACAACGCATAGTTAAAAACCTAAAATTAAAATGTTTTGGGTCTGCAGAGCTGCCAACCTAGCAAAACAGAAAAAGAGAACCCAGTGGCCCACAAAAAGAAGGTTAGTGTTAGGGTTAGGGTTAGGGTAAGGGTTCAATGAGATTGGTCACCATGAGCGTTGCTGCTTCAATACAAAATGTTACTGCATCCTGTGCATACCCAATTATCATGGAATTGGAAGATCATGGTATACATTTTACATTACATTCACTATACATGGTGCATTTAATATGATTGAAAATTAGGGGGGAAATTATTTTACATGGAAACTAGATGGATCTTCGACTGCGCGCAGTCGAAAATTATGCCTCCGCTATCACACGATTTTTATATCAAGCCCAAATTAACATGCACTGAATTAAAATTTATTTGTTAAAAATATATTTTGAGTCCTTTGACCTTGACCATACATGTATGACCCCAAACTTTAATGGCTACATTGGCTCCCTAAGAAACATTCAGGTACCAAGTTAGATTGAAATCTGACATTTAGTTCTTGAGATTATGTCATTACAAGCTTTTTTGCATGTATAATGAGTCCAGTGACCTTGACCTCAACCTCATGACCCCAACATTTTATGGCTACGTTGACTCTTTATGATACAATTAGGTACCGAGTTTGATTGAAATCTGACATTCAGTACTTGAAATTTTACCATAACAAGCCATTTTCGCATATATATAATGAGTCATGTGACCTTGACCTTTGACCTCATGACCCCCCAAATCTGACCGGATCATTGCCACCCCGATATGTACTCTCAAACCAAGTTTGAAATTGATCCGTCAACCAGTTATTGAGATGTCGCGAGAACAAGGTATTTTTGCATATATAATGAGTCATGTGACCTTGACCTTTGATCTCATGAACCCCAAAATCTAATCAGATCGTTGCTACCCCAATATGTACACTCATACCAAATTTGAAGTTTATCCGTTCACCGGTTCTTGAGATATCGCGAGAACGAGGCATTTTTGCATATATATTGAGTCCTGTGACCTTGACCTTTGACCTCATGACCCCTAAAATCTAATCGGATCATTGTCACCCTAATATGTACACTCATACCAAGTTTGAAATTGATCCATCAACCGGTTCTTGAGATATCGCGAGAACGAAAACGGGACAGACGGACGGACGGATGGACGGACGGACGGACGGACAACCCGAAAACATAATGCCTCCGGCCACTTCGTTGGCGGAGGCATAAAAAGGAATGTCGTAATTATGTTTTTTAAATTCTGGCAACAAAAAAAAGGTTGGCAGCTCTGGGTCTGTTACAAATGAGTATCATTTTGACTACAGCACTTCCTCTGGACAATACTTACTCTATCGCTGGTGATAACAGGGAGTTGAGTTGGGCTCCACGTATGGCCCTTGTCAATAGACACGTGTAGGACATGCTGCTCAGATACCCCCTGTTCAAGAGAAAGAAGTAACCAAATAAGCATAGATGTTGCTTGTAAGTATCGGCTTCCATGGTGGTGTAGATAATATGTGTGGTTTGCGGTTGCACCATGTAAGAGAGGAGGATTGGAGAGTCTGTTGGTATTCTTTCTAGGAATTGTTGAGCCCCTCCTACCACCCACCCTCTCACAATAACTATACTGGCGCTGTAGCTCTTATTAGAACTACAAGCTCAAGAAAGAATACCAACAGTCCTTTCCAGGACCACCAACAGTCCTTTCCAGAACTACCACAGTCCTTTTTAGGACTATCCTAGAAAGAATACCAACAGTCCTTCTAAGAACTCTCCAATCCTCCTCTAATACATGGTGCAACCGCAAACCACACATATTAAAATAAGCATATTAACACTAAAAAGAATGGGTTTTTTCAGACCTCCCAAGGACTGGGGGAGTTGGGGCATATAGGGCCCTCCTCGAGATATTGGCTATAATGGACCCTGTATCGACCAAACTTGGCATCTGCATACTCTCTCATGTACAGTATGATGCGCCTCAGAATAGAATGTCTAGATTGATGGTGCAATATAAATGCCTGTCTATTATTATTTATTATTAATCCATCATTAAATTGACAATCATTGTAATCATATTCAAATTAGAACTAAGTGATTTATGAAAATATGCTATATGTTTCAGAGATAACATTTTGAATATACAAAAGTACTTTTTATGTTGTACATGTAAGTCTTCAAGTGTGGGGTTACGCTACCATTTGCATCTTTATTTAACAGTTAAAGGATCCAGCAAATACTTTGTTAAAAATGTCTTTTTTTTCACAACCATCATATTGCAAAAATATGTTTCAAAATTAAAGGAACCTGAATACACCCACCCCCCAAAGAAAAAAAAAGTTTTTAGACTAGAATTATATATCTGCATATTATTACAAGTTGTAAATGAATTATTCATACTTTATCATTTTCAGAGAAAAACCCAGTCTGACATACCTCAATCGAGTCAATGGCTGCATAAATAAATTTTCCCTTGAGGCCAAAGTTTTGAACACGTCTTTGAAGAGCTACGAAACAATCGGGTAAAAAGGGCAACACAAGATAATATAATTTTTTAATTCAAAGCTTAATTTTGAGTTGAATAACCCCAATTTAAGTAGAGTTAATTTAAAAGACAAACAACATGTTCATTACATCAAATTCATTAAATTATATCAAAATTATAACAAAAATTGTTTCCTTTTTAAATAAACAGTTTTCCAAGCTTCATTCACAACTTTATATACAAAATTTAAAAAAACTACCAATACTACCGGTAGTCACAAACTGGCAAACTCTGGCTGAGAAAGTGAAAGAACTTGAAATTCGTATTTCACTGAATAGTTTTTGTTTCCCTTAATCAGAGATAATGTGTCTTTTTTGGTGTAAATCATCTATCATAAAGAAATCGCTCATCATATTGTCAGTCAATAGACATTGTGTCTATTTTTTAGTGTAAAGCGATCATCATTTTCATAATAATATTGTATATTTTACAAATTGTTTGTAAATTTCATGCACATCATCCCTGTCATAAGGGAAACACTTATCAGGAATATTGTCTCATTATAGACATTGTGTAAAATGTATATCGTTTGACACATTTATTTGTCCTTTCATTTTATATGCCAGTGTATGATTTCTAAAGGAAACCACTCTGTTGTTATTTTTTGGTATACATTTGATGTTAGTCATAAATAAACTAATCATCTTGATAAGCTTAAAATAATTTACCATTTTTAATCAATACTTACTCTGGTATGAATTACCCAAGTCGGAAGTTTTCAAAAGGCTCGACTCTTCATCTGTTAAAAAATAATACAAATAATTTTAAATTATTTTTTACAACAAAAAATGTTACAACAAAAATAGTTAAATGTATAACCATTTGCCATTTTCAAGTACGTTGCATGGGCAAAATAGATTACCAAACTGATACATTTACCAATTACATCCTGGAGATTGTTGTATAAAAAAAGGGCTTTGCACAAAAAAAAGGCAGTTTTCCTAGCAGAACTGATGTCAATGTTGATTAGTTCTGGGTTCGGCACAAACAAGGAGCCTCAGAAACATGCAAGTATCAGTTTGTTTTGTTTTGTTTTGTTTCTCGTTGTTGCTTTTGGGAGGATATGGAAAATATACATACTACACGTTTAACAAGGCTCAAAATTAGCACATGCATGCTGGCATGAGCTTCGGGCAGCTAAAAGTAGTTAAATGTCAAAGTTTACCTGTCCTTGCCCTACTGGGCAACCAAAAAGTAAAAAAATAACATTTGTAATGTTTTTTGTTTGGAGCCACGAGATCTAAGTTTCGGGTCACTAGAATGTGAATAATCTTGCTTTTACTTGCCCCAACTGGGCTGCAAGGCAGAAAAGGCAAAAAAGGATCTAGTAACTTTGTTGACATGTGCAAAAAGTGATGAATGACTGATACAATGTATATTGATGTTATCTGATATGTCCACTGGGTATTGCGTGAAAATTTCAAGTTAAATGGACGTTATATGGCCGAGTAATGAGCAAAAATGCAAAGCGATATTCACTAACTTATTGCACTGACTTTGTACACGGTTACGACTATCCAGTGGATAGTTTAACATCTGAACACTTCAATCGTAAAAATCTTTTAAACGAAAGGGAAATTCGAAAAAACCAAAACATGTCCCATGCTTCTATTCTTAATACGAATACGACAAGGTTTGAGGGCACCACTAGAATTCCAATTGGATTTTGAGGATTTGGACAATGTTACTAGATCCCTTTAATTTCTTGTTTTAAAGGACAATCATACCTGCTTTCTCATACTGCAACAAGAAGAGATCATTGCCAGCATCCATCTCTGGGGAAGCCCAGGTCGCCTGCTCGATGTCCGACTTCAACATCGTCCACGTCAACCCAAAGTCTCTCGACAACCACACTTTATGCTGAAACGGAACAAAGTATTTTATAATAATAATAGCTTGCATTTATATAGCGCTTTAATACTACAAGGTTTCTAAGTGCAAATTAATTACCCATGGTCATCAGGTACAGTTCAAAACCACACAATGATAATGAATGGCACATCAGATTTGATCATGTAGGCTCATGTTTGGTGGAGAAGCCGAGGTCACCTACTTGATGTTTGACATCAAAATTGTCCATGTCAACCCTTAGTCTCTTGACAACCACACTTTATGCTGAAATGCAACAAAATAGTAAGCCAATGATAATAGTAATTATCAGATACAAGTATCATTTGTCATTCATGACATTCTGGTGACCTAGGCTCACATTTGGTACAGAAACCCATGTCGCCTGCCCGATGTCCAACTTCAACATAGTCCACGTCAACCCAAAGTATCTCTACAACCACACTTGATGCTGGGATTCAATTAATTATAAACCAATGATATGTTATATAACACATCTACATGTATCATGCATAATTTGCCATTCATATAATTTTGGTGACCTAGGGTCAGGTTTGGTGGCACAGGGCGATCAAGCCAATGCTTAGTTTGAGTGCTGATCCTACTCTTAAAATAAAGGCCTTTTACATTTAGCCGGTCTCAACAACAAAAAACACACTGACATTGTTGTTGTGCTATCTATAATGTGTTGTTGATTGTCCATACATTGGTACTGTAAGGAGTCCAGCAATAAGGAAGCATTTGTAGAGATTGTGTACCGTTTAAGATGGCTTTATTGGGTACTGAGTAATGCATGTCTCAAGGCCAAGTGGCACCCACATTACATCCCCCTTACGGAGATTATAAAAACAAACAAAAGTATAATCCGCAAAATTCACAGTCCATAGAATTTGGTAATGCGATATTCTATCCTTAAAAAATCTAATCAAAATTGAAGTCCGATAAGAGCGTCCAAAATACATATCGCGATTTATAATGATGTAATCCAAAAAGGTGGGTATATCCAATTTAACACAGGCAGAAGATCTTAATGTCCCTCTGTAAGAATTATCCTACATAAACCTAACAATTCTCCACAGACGAAAGATTTAATGTCCCTTAATAGGTTAGCCTATTTGGTTTCTTCACTTGCCGGCCACTACGGGTGGTGAGTGGTCCAGTTTCGCTTGGAGAAGCTGTCCCCGGTAGCGGGTTGTCACCTGATGAATCTGTAGACTCTTCGGCAGTCGATGGTGTAGGCGACTCATCATAGCGGGTGCGTCTCGGTTCAGCATCTGCCAGATGGCGACGATTGCGTCGGAAGATGCCACCGTTCGGGGTCTCAACGAGATATGAGCGTGGTTCGCGACATTGCTCCCGCACGGTAGCTGGAAGCCAGTTGCCAGACTTGGGGTCTTGGACGCGAGCTAGCTGTCCGGGTGCTAGGGGTTGGAGGTCTTGCGCCGTCCTGTCATGATAGGCTTTCTGTGATGCCTGCCGATCCTGCATCCGTCGGTAGATTTGATCGCGTTCAGGGTTGCGGTTGCGAATTCTGGCCGGAAGGTTGTCCTTCATTCTTCGGCCGTACAGGAGCTCTGCCGGGCTAGGAAGCTGGCTGTCGATGGGGGTGGCACGAATGCAAAGAAGCGCTAGATTCGGGTCGATGTTGCTTGCTCTTGCCTTCTTTAAGGCATTCTTCACGGTCTGGAGTGTGCGCTCGATGAACCCGTTCGATTGCGGATAGTGCGGCGAGGATGTGACATGGCTAAAACCCCACTTTGTAGCGAAGTCTTTGTAGTGTGCAGAGTCAAAGTGTGGGCCATTGTCACTGACAACGCGATCTGGAATCCCTTGCTCCGCGAACACTTGCTTGTTGCAGTAACGACTGCTGCGCTGGTACATTCCCTGGGCATTTTGCGAAGAAAAGGGAACTTGGCATAGTAGTCTGCGATAATCAAGTAGTTCTCACCCTCAAAGTGGAAGAGGTCCGTCCCCAGAATCTGCCATGCTCGGCATGGAATCTCGTGTTGCTGGAGGCTCTCATGTGGGAGTGAAGGCTTGAAGGTCTTGCAGGTCTCGCAATCAGTTGCGGTTGCTTCTATGTCCTGCTGAAGCGAGAGCCAGTAGACTGACCCCTTGGCTTGCAGTCTCATTTTTTCCATTCCTTGATGTCCTTCGTGTAGCTTGGACATAATATAGGCATGCATGCTCTGAGGAATAACAAGACGCTCTCCCTTCAGAACCAGACCGTTCTCAACAGCTAACTCATCTCTGAATCCCCAGTAGGGTTGTAGCGCTTTTGCAACGTCGCGTCTCTGCTGTGGCCATCCTTGAACGATGGTTTCGCGAAGGGCCGCTAGTTCAGTGTCATTTGAAGTTTCCTGCTTCAGTTGACTGAGGCGATCTGGAGCGAATTGGACGAAGCTGATCGTTACGTCAAGCTCGATGTGATCGTTTTCCTTGAGTGGGCTGCGTGACAGGCAGTCTGCAACAGGAACCTCCTTACCTGGACGGTACAGTATCGACATGTCGTACGATTGGAGCCGCATCAGCATTCGCTGGAGACGAGGGGGCGCTGCAGTGAGTGGCTTTTGACGAATCATCTCCAATGGCTTGTGGTCTGACTTGTGGTCTGTTTTTCCGTACACATGCGTGTGAAATCTCTCGCATCCAAAGACCACGGCTAAGAGCTCACGCTCAATGTTCGCGTATCTTGTTTCCGCGTCACTTAGCGATTTTGATGCATACGCGATCGGTTTGTTGTCCTGCATGAGGGTGGCTCCGAGGCCCTGCATCGAAGCGTCAACCTGTATGACCGTGTCTTTGCTGCTATCGAAATAAGCAAGAGTTGCATCCTTGCAGATCTGATCTCGAAGGCTGTCGAAAGCCTGCTGGTGTGACTGGGTCCAAGTGAAAACTGCATCTTCCTTCAGCAGCTCGCGTAGGCTGGAGGTCTGGGACGATAGGTTCGGGAATGAAGGGACTCAGATACGTAACCATTCCTAGGAACTCACGAAGCTGCGCCTTGGTGTCTGGTGGGCTCATTGACTTGATGGCATCAACTTTCTTTGGGTCGGGATGAACCCCGTTTGCATCGTACACCATTCCAAAGAAGGCTATCTTTGGGACCTTGATGGCACATTTCTCACTGTTGAACTGAAGTCCTCGTTTCTGGGCCACACGCATGAGGTTGTGGAGGTTTTGATCATGTTCTTCCTCCGTCTTTCCCGACACGATAATGTCGTCGGCAATCCCCACGACACCTGGACATCCTTCAAGGATTTCATCCATCCGTTGCTGGAAAACGTCTGTGACATCGAGAGTCCGAATGGCATGCGGAGGTAGCGGGTACGTCCGAATGGACTGTTGAATGTCGTCATCAACGAACTGTCCTCATCCAGCTTGATGGACCAGTAGCCGTTCTTGGCATCCAGTTTGCTGAAATAGCGTGAGCCAGTGAGTCTGTGCGTGATTTCATCAGTAGTGATGGTTCGGTAGTGGCAACGTTGCACCGCGCGGTTCAGGTCTTTCGGATCCAAACAGATTCGAAGGTGTCCATTGCCTTTGCGAGCCAGGACCATACTGCTCACCCAAGGTGTAGGCTCCGTAACTTTGGTGAGGACGCCCTGGGCCTCCATGTTGTCTAGCTCTTGTTTAAGCTCATCGTGAACATGTATTGGGCATCGCCGTGGTGCATGAACCACGGGACGAACATTTGGGTCCAACACGATGTGATATTCGCCCTCGAACTCACCAATCCTGTCAAATTGTTCGGGGTAAGTTTTCACAAGGTCTGCTGTGGAGAGTACCTGCTGCTTGTGATCAATAGCGTTGATGCCTGTGTGCATCGAGACCAGTTTAAGTTCAAGGGATGTGTCCAGGCCAATGATGGAAGGGCCCTCTGACTCTACGATGTAGAACGTAGCATTGACCCATGGCGAGCTGTTGAAACGGCAAGGCATCTGTACAGCGCCGTAGTGCTCGATTGCCGTGCCGTTGTATGCTGTCAGTTTTGTAGCTGAATGGCTCACATAATGGTGATCAGGGTAGCCATCCATCGTCAAACGACCGGGATACATCTTGCGATAGATACGGAGAGGAAGCGTGTTGCCTTCAGCGCCTGTGTCGACCTTTGAACGAACGCGGGCATGTGTATGGCTATCGCGCTTCATAGTGACAAATGTCATTGCGGCATCCTTCCTGTCCTCTGGCATGGCACTTATGTTTGATACGACTATCTGCTCAAAATGCAGGACGTCGAACGACTCTGCGATGTCCTCTGGCACGTTGGACGGGCTGCCCTTGTCCAGACTGTCATCTTTCTGTGTCCCCTGGGTCGGCCCGAGGCGCGCTGGGCAGGCTGGGATCTATTGACTGCAACTTTGACCTGCAGCACTTCCGCCAGTGATTCAGTTTCCCACAACGGTTGCAGTTTGTTCCGAACGCAGGGCATGCCTGACGTGGTTGTTGAGCGTGATGGACTCCACAGTTTGGGCATAAGTTCTGCATTTGACGCACTGTGACGACATCGAACGATTTCCCAGGCTGTACTCTTGCAAGCTGGGCCATGTGACTCTGCGTTGCCTCGAATGTCCTGGCAATTTCGAGTGCTTTGTCTATAGTCAGCGACTTGTCCTTCCCTAGCAACTCTTTTTGTAGGTCTGCCGATGTCAGGCCTGCTATCAACTGCTCGATAACGCGCTCTTGGAGCTCGGTGTCATCACGAAACTCGCATGTGTACGCTTGGAGTTTTAGTCTCGACATGAAATCATCTGCGCTTTCCCCTTCCTGCTGGACATACTTCTGGAGGTAGAGCCTGGCGACACGAAAATTAGTCTTCGGCTGTAGCTGGGTTTCAAAGCGCTTCCATACAGCAGCTGGATCTTTCTTCTCCTCGTCTGAGAGGCCCCATGAATTGTACAGCTTGAGGCCAGTAACTCCAGCAAACAGGAGAATGTGATCGACTTGCTTTGTGGCTGGAACATCCTTGACCGAAAAATACAGATCACATTGTTGGTGGAAGATCTTGATGGCATTGTGTCTGTCTGGGTCGTCCCAGCCCATGCTTGGTGTAAATGAATCAGGCATTGTTCAATAGCGAGTGCAAGTAACAAAATATCAAAAGTCAAAGTCGATAGGTGTACTTACACAAAAAGATACACGTGGGACTGGTGAAAAAAGATCAGGAGATGTCAGTCAAAATCGATCCAAATTTTTCCAACAAAATCAACACAAAATTTCACTTTGGCTAGGTTCAGCTGCCACCATATAATGTGTTGTTGATTGTCCATACATTGGTACTGTAAGGAGTCCAGCAATAAGGAAGCATTTGTAGAGATTGTGTACCGTTTAAGATGGCTTTATTGGGTACTGAGTAATGCATGTCTCAAGGCCAAGTGGCACCCACATTACACTATCAAGCAACTAAAATTTAGCTCTGAACAATTTGGTCCGGTGTTCTCTTTCAGAGGCCCATGATCATTAGACAAGTGCTCCTTTTGAGAAATGTTTTGTTTATATGCTACCCACCTAATCAATTGACATCATAAAAAACAAGGTTTGAATTTAGTATTAATACAATAGAGGCATTTTCACAAACAATAGTTCTAGATGGGTGGGGAAATAGAGGAAGGAAACGCTTCATGATGTTGGACTCTGTTACGAATGGCCCGGCCCGTATGGAGACTTCAAAAGAAAGAGCCATGAAAAGAGGTGTGATGGTGTTAAGGACCTGCTCTTGAGCAGAATCACCAGAAGAAGAGGAAGAAGACATCATTTATAAGCCACTCACCTGATCATTAGGGATGGTCACAAACATGATGTCTGCATGATGAGGG
This sequence comes from Echinarachnius parma, assembly GCA_037951105.1. Taxonomy (NCBI): domain Eukaryota; kingdom Metazoa; phylum Echinodermata; class Echinoidea; order Clypeasteroida; family Echinarachniidae; genus Echinarachnius; species Echinarachnius parma. Next base: position 81,918 of record JBAMJV010001075.1, on the reverse strand, counting down.
TGGAAGTTGATCTTGACCTCTGGATTCTTTCCAGAGGGCAGCCCTCCAGGAAGACTTTTTAAAAATATGGAACAATTTAAACTAATTTTCTGCCGTTCATTTTTCCCACAGTTCCTACATCAGCAGTTGTTTACATTCATTAGTTCCTACATATAAAGCCACTCACTTGATCATTAGGCGTGGTCACAAACATGATGTCTGCATGATGGGGGTGGAAGTTAATCTTGCCCTCGGGGAGAAGTCCAGGGTGACGGAGCTGAAGCTTCGCCCTCCATTTTTGAGAGGTACAACTTGGTGCCAAAAGGGTTGTCGGCCAGATAGGATATCAGCACAACCTGGAAAGACATTTTTGTAAAGAATTCAGTGTTATTGTTTAGAGGTTTGGTCTCGATCAAGCACTAATCAAATATATTATATGACTTATTACATCACAATCTGATTCAATCACTTTGATTCAATCGCTCCAAACGCTAAATACAATAAAAAGGTCTGCAGTTACTAGCCTAATAAGTTGATCATTATTATTTTGAATTATTTTAAGATCTAACTAATAATATAAATCGGGACAGTAAAATGTATAAATCAAGTCCACAGCTTCACAAACTAGCTCTTTAATGGTACTTTCTTTCATAAATAACAGTTATCTTGCAAAAATTTAGAATTTTGGCTTGCAAAAAGGCAATATCTTTAATCTACAGATTTGCTACCAATTACTAATAAATATCATTGTTGTTATCATTAAATTCATTATCTGATCACCACAATAACCATCATCATTCATGATTTAAAATGACAACTTCCTGCCACTTACCCTTTGTGGGTCCAAGGGACTCTTGAAAATCCCATTTTGTCTCCGAACTACGGCGCCCTCTATCCGGTCATCGATGTTGGTAAACGTCTTACCGTAATCCAAACTATAGGAATGATTGTTATAAATATTGAAATACATGTTAGTATTACACATTCAAAAAATTGTATGGGGGGGGGGGGGGGTCAGTAAGTGTGATTTAGAGTGCTATTTTCATGCAAGGAAACTTGAAAAGTAGCCCCCCAAAACAATTTGTATGTTTCCCCTGGTAAATACAGATATATGATCTAAGAATAGACTCTCTACAATCTACATGCAAGTTGACATTTTAATACAAAAAACAATATAATAAACATAAGGATGAATATTCTAGAAAAGTTTTAAAATATTGACATTGGTCCCCCCAAATCAGTCCAACAGTATTACGATATGTGTCTGGTATTCAAAACAAATGTGACCTTTACATATTTATTCCAAGTTTCTATTTGTTTAGTATACAGCTATCAATAAAAAATGTGAAATATTTAGAACTGTAGGCTGTATCATTTATTATTGTACACATGTATGCGCATTGCGCACACATGTTGATTCAATTGATCCATGAAAACTGGAGCTTAAATAATTAATACACTACATCAAAGCACTATACACACATCAATACACGGGCGAGGCATGCACGCTATCTCGTGATAAAGCAGCTGTTCGCTTTGTATTACATGGTCACTTGAGTTTACATGTAGATATCATATTTATTTGATGCATAATTACTACATGGACAGATGCCAAGGAAAATATGATTATGATATCATACCTTTTGAAATTTGCATTTGTAAATTATGAAATTACTTAATGAGTCATACTGTCTGATACATGTATGTGCAAATGATATGTACTTTTAAACTGGTAAATTGTGTTGCCACTCGCCAAAACATAGAGACTGTGATTAAAATGAAACATAGTGAATGTGATGTGATCTACTATGATCACTCAGTGATGTGTACAAAATGATTCAATCAAATATATCTAGATGAGCAAGAAATGAGAGTAATTTAATAATAATAATAATTAACCATTTTTGTATGGCGCATAACACATAGTTTTTAAACATGTCCCTATGCGCTGAAGAGAAAGGAAAACACAAAGAAGAGATTATCTGGGTTTCAAAGAGAGAGGGAAAAAAATGCATTAAGTATTAAATAAGTATGTCTTTAAAGCAATCTTAAACTTATCAATAGTATCAATATTTTTCAAATGTTCCGGGATATTTAATCTGCAATTTGATGACTCTCATCAATTGTCAAAGGTTCGTATGAAGGCAGTTGATATTATCCCTGGGGATAGTTTGACATTGAACAACAAATATATCTCAATTAGTAGATGAAAATGTTGTATACATGCATTTATTCAGCGTGACAGTGTCAGTTCCCAGTGGTTTGTATCAATTTGGACAAAGTAACTCACATTTCAAGAGCCCCTTCCAATTTATTTTTATATTGATAATGCAATTGCTGGGCTCTACAATCGCACTTGCCCGGGGCAAGTGAAAATCTGTGGAGGACAAGTACAGGTTGAATTCACTCGCCCAACTAAGGCAAGTAATATTGATCACTGATTTCTTATATTAAAGGACAATGCAAAGTCTATAAATCCTACTTTATACATTGTAATATGCTTGTTCATTTCGCATAACATTACCCCGACTCAGATTTCTGCTTTGGAAGAAATATGTGCAAACACAATCGGGTACACCACTATCAGTGCGGACACCACTTTGATCGATCAATGATGCATTCCTGCACTAATTTTGTTTTCACTGCACCAAACCATTGTTTGAATACTTGTAGACGCTTTGATGAGTCTGCAAATCAGTGAAAAGATCTTTTTGTTTGGACAGTCCGCACAAACGTCATAATTTGCAAAGCATGTCCGGTAGTTACACGAACATGGCCGCTGCCATCATCTTTTGCCGCCGTAAATATTAGTAAAATTTGGGTATGTTCACAAAAGGATTTCATGGGATCCAGTACTTAGGCCAAAATTGCCAAGTCATGTATCAAATTAAATGTCTGTTCACCCTCTAAATGATAATAGTAGCCGAAAGCCATAGTTTCTTTGTCCTTTAAGTGCTCTGAATTAATAGTGACAAATTATTTGCACTCCTTGTATAATGTACAATACCATATTTGGTCCAGTATTCACACATGTAATTTTTTTTCTCTGTAAAATTATCCTCCCAAGCTCCCTATAAAATCATGCTAGATGTATTTGGACAAACTATTATATTAGAAACTTGCCTGAATTGGCAAATCTGAAAAAAAAAGTTTAAAATTTCAGAGCCCTGGTGAAATTGGTGAAATTGAGTTTCATGTTAAATTAATTATTTGGTAACTCATTGCCAATTTGTACACAGATGACATTTTTATTACAAATTGTACATTTCAAATACACAACATTTTTACAAAAAAGTTAGTTTCATAATTCTATCATACCACACGTAACATTAGTTTGGTTGATTCAGATAGTTACAATTTCCCTTAAATCACAGGTACAATTGTGCTTACCTTAGCCATAGGTGTGACTGTGCAGCAAATATTCCCATTTCTAATGTTGTCAGAGCCAACAGTTCCTACATGAAAACAAAAACAGAAGAAGAAATTAGTTTCAAATTATGGTCCAGAGCCATCCATGCAAGTCAAGGGGCTTAATGTGTCCGGCGAGTGTTGCATGTAGAGTTGCGATTAATCACAAGTCGGAAAATGCGCCTAAATGCTTATATCTGATTGGCTCAAGTACTCATGTTTTCTAACTGGCGATTAATCACAACTGTTTATGCAACTCCCCCCACAGACTCTGCACACACAGGTAAAAACATGCAGCAGGGCTCAACAAATCAACTTGCCTGCTTACCTGGGGCAAAATCGCCCTCAGCCCCTCTATATTTCCTACCCTGATTGAACATCAGTAATCAGTTCTTTTAGTCATGTTGTGGGTACTTCAGATTTTTGTTCTGGATTATCCCATTATGTTTTTTTGTCAAATTATGTGCCCTCCCGTGCCCCTTCCCCGCCATTAGCTACGCAACTGGAAAGCACACTCATCAAAGATCCTAAGTTGAACTTAACTCTAAGCTGGAGAGCCATTAGTTTTATTGCAAAAATGTTGAAAAGTTATTTTAAAAGTCATAAAATGTTTATTCAAATTATGACATTTCCTAAATATTATTATCAAGGGGATTCCTTGTTCTTGATGTAAAATTTATGAAAACCTAAAATACTTGCATTCTCGCTTTTAAATGGCTTTCCATAATAGTTAGGTCCAACTTTGAGATAAGTTCAACTTAGAATCTTTGTGAAACACCCCCAGGGGCCCTCTGGTCACATAGTAGTTGAACATGACATCCACTCACCTTGCTATCAGGGCCTGTCCACAAAAGAGCCAAGTTGAAATTGCTGTCATTGAAATGAAACTGCAAATTAAAAAATACAAGTTAATAGCGTGATAGGTGTACTGTAAAGATCAAAACATTACAAATAATGCAATCAATTCACCTGAATTTTGTTTACAGAGAACCTAGAAATTAAAGTTTCCTTATGTATTATGATCTGCTAAAACTAAAGGAAATTCAGATTGTGATTTTAATTTTGAACACTGATTTGCATTTTTATGTGATATGAAGCCGTCACTGATTTCACGGGTACTATGCCCGTTTAAGAGGCACTTGACTGGCGGTATTCTCGAGTCTACCCGACCGTATATCCGCAGCGGCGGTAGACAATGAGTGCTCTCGTGCATGCCATGCCGACCTTTGTACCCCCGCGCGAGCGGCATGTATTGGGAATACATGACGCAAGCGCGGGCTATTCAAACTGGTCGGTCACACACGCACGAGCTAGATGCACCTCGGGAAAAGACGCCATGTTTCGTTGCCAGTTCACATTAGGAGTGCGACGGAGACGGACGTGCGCCACGGGCGTGGCGTCGCTCCGACACGAGGTTGGGGCTGGGCCGCGGTGGGTTGGGATCGAGGATTCCAAAACGGGTTGTCGGGAAGACAAATTGGTAGGGCTTCGGGAAGCCATTTGAGTAGATGTTGGGATAAGGACTAGTATGTGTTATGTGTTTCACGTTGTGTGTCTTGTTTGTACCGTAAACTGTGTGTTTGTCGGGCACACGAGAGAGAAGCATGGCTCCGCGAGGAGCTGAGGGTTCGGAAGTGGGAATCCCGGGGATTCCCAGAGTTTGAAGGGAACGTCCGCCGAGCGAGATGACGGGCGAGTCACGTCGGAGCTCTGGAGGAGTCCGTTCTAGGTGAGTTATGTTTATGTTCGATTATCGTGTGACTGAGCGAGTGCGTGGTAATTGGCTGAGTATGAAGATAATTATGATTTTATTATAGCCCCGGCGGGCGGGGGCGCAGCACCCGCCCACCTCGGCTTCAATGGCGCTGCGAGCACTAAAAAGAACAAAAAATTGAATGGGGGGGAAGGTGTGTTTATTTGGAAAATTAATGGAAATTTAGGAAAATTGAAATTATGGATTTTTGGGAGCACGTGGCGCGTGTTGGAAAGCACACGGTTTCGCTCGTTTAGTTTTACTGCGATAAAGTGTAGGGGGACACTTTATACGGGAAGCCCCGTTGGTTTGGTGAAATTAGTGATTTTTGTGGGTTATTTGGGATTTTTTGCGGATTCGGGGAAAGAAATTGAGGTTTTTTGGTATTTAATATGATGCAATTGCATCGGGGAAAATGTTGTTGTTTTAGTAGGACTCACGAGGTGAGGGCCGATTTGAGCCATTGATTTAACGTGTGAAAATTGACAACGTGGCTTTTTGCACGGGGGTCAAGGCAGAGCGGACCCAGGCTATTGTTTCGATTGTTTTGCGATATAGGGTTGCAAAAGCAAAAAGTGTTATTGTTGTTTTTCGGCGGAGTCAGTCGGGTGGGCGACTCTGATTTGAGGGGAATGCATTGCGCAATAATTTTCGCGATAGTGGTCGCACTGGCGTTTTGCATTTGTTTTGTGTGTAGTTAACTTGTGCGATCACACGGTGCATTGAAAGTGCAACATGAGTGTGTGATATGGTTTACCAGTGGATGGTTTTTTGCAGAGATCTTACGAGTTCTGTGAGGTAAGGTCGAGATTAGACCGATATTTTGTTGGATTGTGATAATTGATTATTTTGGGAATGAGTGTGTCACAAATCGTGAACGTGATGTGTTGTTTATAGGATCGATGCGATGTTCTGTAAATATTAGGATGATGATTTGACAGTGCATCTGCCCACCCGTAAGGAATCGTCTCGGGTGTTCAGATGGTGCGTGATCCTGTCCACGGTCGTTTACATACTGCAGTGTTTGAATTATTGTTCGGTGATTATTTGCGGGCTTACTGGATTTGTAGTGAGTCTGTGAATTGTTGACTTGTATTTTTGTAAGGTGGATGATCTTTATAAAATTACGATTACGATTTGTGTGTTGTTTGGTGATTATCATGCTGTGTGATCATGATTTGTTGTGGAGTTGAGGCCAAGAGATTTAACCGATGCGAGGTTGTACACCTGTGTGATGGTAGGCCAACAGAATCGGTTTGAGGTCGTCTGCGGGATCGTGGGGTCAAGACAACTATATGGTTTGAGGACTATCAGTCTATGTACGAAGTCCAAGATGGGACCAGTTTGAGACCATGTATGTGTCTGGAATGTAGGCAAAAATACCTGTGTGGTTTTGACTTTTGCCTGTTTGCGTCGATTGGTATGATTGAGTGAATTTTGGGAAGCATTAAATATTAACTTGCACAAATTTTGTGTGAGAATCATCACATGGAATGTTTCAATGCAACAATTGTGTTGAAATTTGTGAAGATGTAAATATGTGTATGTTCTCTATGCTTTACCCTTTTATAAAAAGCATCGAGAAAATTACTAGATGTTTGGTAATTGTGGATGTTTGCTGGGGCCTGCGCTCCTAGTGAATATGTACAATTATAAAGGCGAAGTAGCCGATGAATTAATTTAGGGTTTGGTTAATAAAGGCCAAGCAGCCTAACTCAATTTAATTATTAATTGACTTTCTGGTATAAATTTGCTGGAAGTAGCTTTATGAAAGTAAATGAGTTGGGAAGAATATTCAGAGTGTTCACAATAAATACACTCTGATACAATTATGGGTTAGGATAAATTTAATAAGTTTGAGAAAGACACACTCTGACAAAAATATTCTGTGGAAGGGAATATTTTGTTTGGTTTTGTTTGATTTTTACCCTTATGTCCTACTTCACTCGCGGTGATCCAGCGTTAACAGAGTACACTTGTCGAGGAGACTAGTAGACACTGGGTGAATTCAATATTCTTTCTTTTATTTTAAATTTAAGAAATCGCCCGCTGCCAAAAAGGGGTGGGAATGATTTATTTGAAAATAATTGCGAGAATTATTCGCGGTTTAAAATTTATTGAAGGTGAATTGTAACCTTCATTTGGGAATAGTTTAATAAAAAGAAGAATTGTTTATTGGTGCATACAGGAAATTTTGCGTGGTGCATCAGCAAATTGGGTGTCTTTTTTGGGTAGTGATTATTTATAGAAATTACTGGTGTTTATGCACACTGGTGGTTTACAAAATTAATGCACATGGAAATTGGGGTAATTTTTGGATTAATAGGATTTCAGAATAATAATTTTAGTTCATTGGAGAGTTTTTGAGAAAATAAAAGAAGCTCTTCAAAATAAATTTTTGGAAAGGGGAGGAGAGTGGGTTGAAAGTATTTGGCTGGGGGAATTTATTTTGAAAATTAGATATCAGCTAGATATTTTTGATTGATGACATTTGTTTAACCCTGCTTTTTAGTTCTTCTCTTTTCAGGAAAGATTCCAGGGTTCGTCGTTCAGCTTCTCGCGGCGGCGATACATGGTTTAGCTGATATCAGCGCTGGAGTGAATTTGTCGTTTGTAGTTCGCATACAAGTTAGCGGCAGAATATTAATTTGAATAATTTGCGGTGGAATAATATGTGGTAGTTTCATGTTCACTCCAGTTGAGGTATTTAGTGTTAGTTCGCGAAGAGTTATAAGGTACTCGCTTTATTTTATACTTCGCGGATACACGGTTGGGGTATTAGCACATCGCCCGACCTATGGTTTTATTTTAGGGCAACAGGACTCTGTTTTGATTGTTGCACTGGATATAGAAACATCCTTCGATTTTGTGCAACCAACGTTGGAAGCGAATCCTTTGATTTATGGTGTTAGAGAGAAATGACTCTCATTGCCATAATAACGTATGGTAATGTTTTTTAATTGAATTTAGGTTAGGGCGCATGAATTGTTTTGAAGTTAGGTCGCGGTTATTTTTAAGTTCATGAGTTAAATAAAATCGCGATACCTATGAGCGAGAGATTGAAGAAGACTCTACATTTATTTAGTAGACCAAGTGATTCTCCTTCAGCGAGTTCACATGGTCTGCGGTCTTTGCATTACCTCCGGTACCACTACCGGGCATATGCAAGCGGCCAGGATAGGGGAGCTACTTCAGTCCAATGTAATATGATCAGCTGGGTGTACCGGACCGGTGGTGATCGGGCCCGGGTACTTCCCACTTTATTTACGACTGATCAATTACGTAATTTAAGGGGACCCGCGTAGACATAGCGGAGAGCGATTACCTTCTTCTCATTGTGTAGCCATTTTAGGAGATTGGAGTTCTCCCATTAACAACGTCGTGTCGCGAAGAGTATTTTGGAGTCGACTACATTACCGTTTAGAGGAAGCCCAACGTTTGCAGCCAAGGAGTATGCTTTATTAAGTAATGCCTTTTTAGCATTGGACGATCGCTCGACTTTGTTAATCTTGGAATACACTTTAGTATAAGGAGCACCTAGGCAGCAAGTTTTGATGGAGCCGTTGGTAATAGCACTCCGAATGCAGTTGATGTCCTAGAATATGCCGTGTAACCCGCAGAGTATGTTTATAGACTGACATGAGGCTGTTGCCGCTCAGCTAAAAGGATATATTTTGTAGGGTTTATTTTCTATATGGAAATGAAGCACTTCGCTACGACGCTACGGAGGAGCGATTTCGCATTTATAGTTTCTACAATTTCGGAACTCGCAGAGCGCACTTGGAATGGATTCGCGAATACAGCAGTTCACCACAAGGCAACTTACATTAGAAGCGTGTGCAGAAATTAAAAGGCCCTTTCTAATTATCGCCGGTTCTGGAACTTGTAGACTAGTAGCGCACCATCGCTCTACACTGTCTCGACAACACTACAGGGAAGTACTAGACAGATGAACACTGGGTAATGGGTATAACGTCCATGGTATATCATGTACGTGGGGTGTCGTCTGTCAAGCTTCGAGGAGGTACCCACTCATTTTAGGATTGGCCAGGGACGTGATTTCAATAGGCAAGGTGAGCTTTGATCTGTATTTTTATATTTTGGATATCGCTGACCCTACATTATGTGTGTTTGCATTGTAGGAGGCCTGCACTTTATTTGAGTGCTCTGCTTTTGTTGGTGTAAAATTTAAAAAGGTCGCCAGCAGAGTTTTTAATTTGAGTGTTCACGTGAATGCAGGAACTTCCTATAATTGGACACTTTTGACTATTTAATGTTCCAGATGGACTTTATTGTGTTTCTTTCAATGGTTGTATAATCCTGGAGTGTTTATGTCTGATATTGAAATATGGCTCTCCCTTAGATTCGTGTTAGACATAAATTCTCTCATAAGTCAAGATGACTGGTTGTTTTATGTTTGATTAACAATAGTCAACGATTACCGTTGGTGATGGACGACGTTTGTTGATCCTGGAGAGAAGTTAACTCCATGCTTTAATTTGGTGTTGAGCAGACAAATGGTCCTCCGTTATTTGATTTGATTAGAGATCAAGAAGAATCTCTATTTGTTTGAATTGATTTATGGGGAGGCATTGCTCTTCTATAAAGAGTTTTAGGAAGATTTTGATGTTGAACGAACAGACATCGTTCACATAGTTTTTTATATAGATTTGTTAAGTAAGAGAGGCAATGAATAAGTCCTTTCTTATGGTGTATAAGTCGATATATATTTTGGTGCTTGAAAATTATGGGATAAGGGAGTGAAATAGTCTTATCCCAATCGCGCCGTTTGTGTTGGAAGAATTATTTGCGCAGAGAGTTAACATTTTGGGTAAACTCTCTGGTTATGTTTTGAAATGCAGGGGTGTTGTTTTGTGTATATAGATTTAAGAGAGAATTAATTTATACACCCCTGTAAGCGGATAGGTTCGGATTTTAAAAGGAACCTAGGCTGCCTGAAATTCTCACTTGGCAAAGAATTTTTCTTTGAGGAGGGGGAATGGAAGGCAAAGCCATTTTTAAATTGTTGTGTTCCTTTTGAATTATCTTTGTTTAATGGAGTGGACAACATCATTGCATCGACTGGCAGTTTCATCAGGCGGTATTTGCATTAGGACCAGGCATGAGGCTCTTGATCACAATTCGTGGTCAGATCCAACATGCATGGCCCTGATAAAAATGCTGTCCCTGACTGAGATGTTTCAGCCTGTGCAGGCGAGTTTGTCTGTACTCCGAAGAACACATACTCAGTTGTTGGGGTATGCAAGCCCGTCAACCGGCTCTAAGCACAGGACCCGGGTTGTCCTCAATGCAGGCAACCAGGCTTCAGCGAAGAGCTTACCCCTTCGACCACAATTGAGATTGTAGTTCAGGCATTTTGTTATGTATTATAAGTTATTATTGAGGAGTGCTGCTCATTTGTATTATTCGGCAAATACAATTTGAGGAGCAGTATTTATGATGATTAAGGATGCTGGTCGTTCTACTTTGCATTATGTTTGTTTGGTCTATTGCTCTATTGAGTCTCGCTACAGGAATTCCTTGGACTGTTCTGGAGAATACTGGCTAGATTTTATTGGATAAGTGATAGGCTGAAATGTTGATTAGAATGGTTTAGGCGGAAACGTCGATTGGAATGGTTTCGGTTGAAATGTTAATTTGAACCGTTTCAATTGATTGTTTGTGATTTAAACGTCTTTTAAGTTTCCACGGGTTCAGGCTTGGACGGAAGGAATTAGTCCGTCTTTTTATATCCTGACTGGAACCGTTGGAGTTAAATAATTTCTATGTTTAATTGGTTTCAGGTGCGGGAAGGAAGGATTTACTCATCCTTTCTTTCCTTGCTTGAATTGTTAGAGGTTGACAGGAAGAATTTCTGTTGATGATTTGTTTTGGATTCCAGAAGAAATTCACTGGAATTCAACACATCTTCCTGTCATATCTCTATATTGTTTTCTCAAGTGTTTTTGCAGGTGGTCTTTTTAGGAGCTTGAAGTGTGTGCGGACCCCTTCGTGCTCTTAAGAGACTAGAGACCTCGTTGATAGGGGACCCGATCCCTATCCAAGTACATGTATATTAGCGAAAAGGAGAGGCAGGACCTTCAGGGTAAGTTTACAAAAACATGCTCCTTGAAGGAATCCTCCCAAATCCTTACAGGGGCCTTGACTCGTTCCAGGATATTGTCCAATATGACAACTCCTGGCTGGTAAGGGTTCCTTTAAAGGGTTGGACAGTTGATGGGACCCCCTACCATTTAAAAGTGGGCGGGGCCATTCAACACAGTCTAAGTTCACTGTGATGAGGCCCAAGCGATTGCTCTTCGGAGATTGCGGGCCATCCATCACATTGGGCCATTCACTAGGACGTGGCCCTAGCGTTTGCTCTTCGGAGATCGCAGGGCCATTCAGGTTCGGCAGTTCCTGGCAGCAATTGAGGGTTCGGGAAATCAATTGCTGGCATGGATACCGTGAGATCAGTGCGACTATTCCTTACGTTTGGAGCTCATTTCCACGCTGGAACTAAGCTCTATTAAACGAGGGGGATTGAAGCCGTCACTGATTTCACGGGTACTATGCCCGTTTAAGAGGCACTTGACTGGCGGTATTCTCGAGTCTACCCGACCGTATATCCGCAGCGGCGGTAGACAATGAGTGCTCTCGTGCATGCCATGCCGACCTTTGTACCCCCGCGCGAGCGGCATGTATTGGGAATACATGACGCAAGCGCGGGCTATTCAAACTGGTCGGTCACACACGCACGAGCTAGATGCACCTCGGGAAAAGACGCCATGTTTCGTTGCCAGTTCACATTAGGAGTGCGACGGAGACGGACGTGCGCCACGGGCGTGGCGTCGCTCCGACACGAGGTTGGGGCTGGGCCGCGGTGGGTTGGGATCGAGGATTCCAAAACGGGTTGTCGGGAAGACAAATTGGTAGGGCTTCGGGAAGCCATTTGAGTAGATGTTGGGATAAGGACTAGTATGTGTTATGTGTTTCACGTTGTGTGTCTTGTTTGTACCGTAAACTGTGTGTTTGTCGGGCACACGAGAGAGAAGCATGGCTCCGCGAGGAGCCGAGGGTTCGGAAGTGGGAATCCCGGGGATTCCCAGAGTTTGAAGGGAACGTCCGCCGAGCGAGATGACGGGCGAGTCACGTCGGAGCTCTGGAGGAGTCCGTTCTAGGTGAGTTATGTTTATGTTCGATTATCGTGTGACTGAGCGAGTGCGTGGTAATTGGCTGAGTATGAAGATAATTATGATTTTATTATAGCCCCGGCGGGCGGGGGCGCAGCACCCGCCCACCTCGGCTTCAGATACAAAACTGTATATCTTTGTAGGTAAACTGAACTCTTGCTAAAATCACAAATTATTTCTAGCAAACAAGGTTCATTTTTTTCATGATTGTAAAAATATTTATATAATTTTAAAAGAAAATATAAGCTCTTGTGAAAAATCTACTTTCAAATCAAGGTGAAACCTGTTTAGATTTATATAATAGACTTGAAAAAAGTCCATCCCAAGTTTTTGTTCGCATAATTAAAGAAAATCCAAATGTTAAAACAAAGACAAAAGAGTTGTGCCTCTAGCTCAACTCAGCAGTGCAATGTCGACATCTTGTCAATATCAAAATTGTAACATTTTTCCAAAAGTGTTATTTTAGACTTCAAATTACAAAAATACTGAAAATCACTCCACCCCTGCATGACAATGGGTTAACTACATTCTTCAGTAGCACAGCGCATGCAACCTTTTTGACTACATACGTTATTACGATGGACCTTCGACGGCTCAGTTCTGCAGTGAGCTGAGTGTGAGAGATGTACAATTTACAAACCAATTTCGTTGAGATTAAAGTGATTTAAAATGTGAAGTTCAAAACTATATTAGCAATGATTTATGTGATGATTGACACTTTTAATAGTAAGAAACTGTGAGGAAATATGATTGGTGCATAAGTTCATAAACATAATTATTTGCCTTGATGAAAATATTGTATTATTTCCTAATCAGTATTCGGTTGAGTCACTCATAAATTACGACAATATATGCTGGCAGGCAAAGCAAACTGTAAACACAAAGAAATTGCTGTTCAAACGATGATAAACAATTACTGCTGTATAATAAGACTATAAGTATAATATACCTTGTTATTGATGATCCTGGTTATCTTATCCCCGGAGACTCCACAATTGCCCTCATTTGCAGTTGCTGCTCGGGCATATCTTTCGTGCCCCTGTCCACCACTAATAAAAGCCGCGGGCAAAGGCACAGTTTCAGCAGCGGGAGCGGCAAGGTAAGGAGCTTCGCCGCCGTGTCCTCCGGCATCATCTCCAGTCACATGCCCGTTCATATTCACCAAAACATCGTCGACCTTTCCACCCTTTTTCCATTGTCCCAGGTGATTTTGGCTGAAATAAATCACATCGTCTCTATTTTCTGGTAAAAAATGAAGCAACAGGCCAACGTGAAAGTTCAGCACGAATAGGAAATACGTGAAAAAACGGTGTAAAATCATGTTGGCACGTAAGACTTCCGTGATGTCACAGTTAAAACATTGACGTGTACGCTATCTACCGATTATTACTGACAACTATCGAAGATTACCGTCAACTACCGGTACCGCTAAAAGCAGAACTTTTGCAGATTTGTTGCTGTTGTTTTTGTTTTGTGGCGATATCATAATCATTCAGTATCAGGTGATTATGAATATTTGCGCATTTTGATGGTATAATATTAATTAGTATTAGTAGAACTTTTGCAGATTTGTTGCTGTTGTTTTTGTTTTGTGGCGATATCATAATCATTCAGTATCAGGTGATTATGAATATTTGCGCATTTTGATGGTATAATATTAATTAGTATTAGTATTAGTATTAGTAGAAAGTTAATATGATGATTCATTTCAGTCATTTTGTATATACTATGGGTAATACAGTGGAACCCCGGCCACCTAGACAGAACCATTTTAGTATTTTTGGATTGTGATTCTTATTTTGATAAAACATACAAATTATAATTGTATCCATGGTCCGTGTTACGGAGGGAGAGACATTTTTGTTGTGTTGTATACTGATGTGTTGTCTTTTTATTATTTCTTTGTTGTTGTTGTTGATGTTATTCATTACTCTCCGTTGAGGATTATCTTACTCACTTCTGTTGTAAACAATATTTATTGTAAACAGTGGCGTAGCGAGGGTCAACGGATTGGGGGCACAACTGCGAGGGAGCGGAGCGACCAAGCCCGAGGGCGCGAAGCGCCCGAGGGGGGGGGGGGGGGGGGGGGTGGGAGCTTTTGCATTTTTGGACTTGAAACTGAGCAATCTGGTGTAAGGAAATTCTGACTTGACGACATGTACTATAATGTGCGTTAGTGCGTCATCATCGTAATTATTCTACCAACCAGAAGAGGTTATGATTGATTCATGAAGAAAAACAAAAATGCACCCCCAAAATAATATTCGCCAAGTGACATATTCAGTTCAAACAGTGCATCAAAAGCATTATTTTATTTTTACAACATTGTATTCCAGACGTATACAAGACCGATTCCCGAGAGAGCGAAACAATAACCGAGAGGGGAGGGTGATTGGAGGATGTGATGGTAGGTGGGTGCACGGTAAAGGTGCTTTTGCAATGTTTTACTTGAAAATATGCAATATGGTGCATAGGCTACTTGGGAAGAAAATTTGACTTGACATGAAGTAAAATCTGAGTTTTCTTGTCTAAAGAAATACTCTTTTTTTCAATCACTGTTATCGAATTAGATAAAAGCCATGATTTAAATTTATTTGGGGGGCAAGCGCCCCCCCCCCCCCCACCAGTACGCCAAGTCATACTATAGAGTGAGAGCGAATGTAATGAAAATGAGCCAGTTATTTAATAGTGTTAATCATAGGGAATTAGCAAATGTATCAAAATTGTGTTGTATAATAAAGTGATATTTTAAAACACCAATTTCGAAAATTTCTCCACGTGGGAGGGGGTAAACCCCCTCCCACACCCTCCCCAAAATAAGTATAGACTTGCACGGATGATGTGAGCGTATTTGAGTCTGGTGTTTGTGTAATTTCGATTGTGTTTGTATACTATATAACGGTTTAATCATGAGGGAGATGATTTAAGTCATGATTTCTTTAATTTAGTATTATCAAATGTCCTTCCAAGGTATGCACCAGATTGCATTATTTCGAGTGAAAATTTGCCAAAGCTCCCTACCGAGGGGGGACACCCCCCTCCCACACCCTCCCTACCGTGGGAGGGGGACACCCCCCTCCCACCGCTCGATCAGTCGCTTCGCTCCTTCGGGCTTGGTCGCTTCGCTCCCTCGCAATATCCGGTGGTGATACGGATTTGGTTTAGCCCCCCCCCCCCCCCCCCCCCCCAATTTTTTGCTCATTACGCCACTGTATGACTTTATAAATGTCTTTCTTTCATTATCTAGTACCAGTGTTGTATGACTCGAGGCCGGTCTTGGTCTCGAGTCCGGACTCGAGGCCGGCATTGCCGGCCTCGGCCTCGGACTCGGACTCGGGGACCCCGGACTCGGCCTCGGACTTGGACTCGAAGGTCGTGGACTCGATGACTCGAGCCGAGTCCAGCTCGAGACCGGCCAATTTCCGTATATTTTGTATACTTGTATATTGGCTATTCTGTGCTATAATTCTGCAAGAAACAAGCCAAATATTCTATCCAATCCACCAAGCGATTGTTGCTTGAAAAAGAGATCGCGAATGAACTGACAGCCGACAAGAAAGTGAGCAAAAAATCACATTTGTGGGAAACGAATGGACACACAAGTTACATATCCATAACAAATAGCCCAAGCTTATATTTGATAGGTATGCTTTCATTTTATACTGTCTTTTTTATGAATTGACACCGCGATTCTGAAAATGTTCGGGGGGTACTCACGTATATTGGGTATACGGGGATGTGCCGCTGGGAAGGGTGACTTTTTCAAGAAAGATCCTTAGACATGGGTCCCCTTTTCATAAAAAAAATTCCTTAGACATGGGTCCCTTTTTTCATTTATTCCTTTCCCCTCTTTTCTCCCTCATTTTCTCCGGGATTTTGGGATTTTCCGCTGTGAAATTGCTAAAATTTTCAAGCTCGCTCCGCTCGCTGGCATACATAATATTTCACAACGTCGGGTGATTATATTACCCTTCATAACGCCATATCATAAGTAATAAAACGAATATACCCATACAATAATTGAAACAAATCTACTGGCCCAAAAGGGCCTGTTAAAAAAAACACGTGAGTGTGGAGCCCTGAATGAGTGAATCACTTGATCGAGTGATAGATCAATTGCCTTTGGAAAAGAAAATGAATCAATGTAAAATTAAAATAATTAATAAAAAAAAAAAAGAGTTGGACTCGGACTCGGACTCGGACTCGGATGGTCTGGACTCGGACTCGGATTCGGATGGTCTGGACTCGGTCTCGGTCTCGGACTCGGACAGTCTGGACTCGGACTCGGTCTCGGACTCGGATTGGGTGGACTCGGATACAACACTGTCTAGTACTGGACATTCAAAGAGATAATGAAATTCATCCCCTAATATATTATTGTTACAAAGCTCGCATATGCGATCCTTTCTTTCGATTCCATTATATCTTCCAGTTACTACAGGCAATCTGTGATTTCCATATCGGAGCTTTGCTAAAGCAATTCTCAATGAGGGCGGCATTAATATCAAAAATGCATCCATAATTACCTTACTTTTAAAAATTCGGTAATTTAAAGGGGACCACCAGGCAAAGAACAACACATTATTATATGTTTTGGTACCGTTTTGTGATATCAAATAGATACCCAACATTTTGCAAAGGGTTGTGTAATTCATAAACAAAGCAATTAATTTCCACCACTTACGGAACCACTGCTATTTTACTGGTTCCATACGGGCCAACCATTTGCGAGTGCGCCAATGCAGCTATTCACGCGCACGTTTGTAAACAATAGATTCCCGGACGCGTCTTTTTTTTCCGTAACCTTAAAGGTATGGTGTCAAGAAAATCAGCTGAAAATGGCATTTTAGCCCTTCAGAAAGCCACTTACATGTAGATTTCGAATAAAACAACTGTTTTGCACTTGGAAAATTATTTATAAATGATATGAGGACCTGAAAATTTACTTTGAAAGTGCCCCCCAAAAAAATTGAGTTCGGGCGAAGAAAAATGACGTCATATTTGTGACGTCATCTGCAGGCAATCACAGGATCCCCGGTACTCTAATTGTCATAGACGTACACGCTGAGCGCATCTAATCACATTGACAGAGAGATATTATTTCGATTTTTTTCAATATCTACATACATTTGTTTGAGTTTATAATTATGGAGGATCCACACCCAGATTCATCTGATTCTAACAGTGAGCGTGAATTAGACGAAAGATCTGGATCAGAGTCAGAATCGAGTTTTGAATTGACTG
Organism: Echinarachnius parma; assembly: GCA_037951105.1. Lineage (NCBI taxonomy): Eukaryota > Metazoa > Echinodermata > Echinoidea > Clypeasteroida > Echinarachniidae > Echinarachnius > Echinarachnius parma. Next base: position 64,341 of record JBAMJV010001075.1, on the reverse strand, counting down.
TTCCTGAAGATAAAATTCCAACTTGTGCGTCGGCAGCCAAAATGGAATGGAAGTGATAGAGGTGCAACCGAACAGATTTGTTGAGCGTGGCTGAGCAAATTCATGACAATTTCCCCATAATTGCAGACACCATTATTATAATTCTTATTTCATTATTTGTCTCCACAAATACAACAAATATAATTGCCAAATAAAGGCGCATACTCACTCTAAAATCGCTTCGAGGAAGTCTCCGATATGATTATAGCAATCGTATACCCAGCCCCCTCGCAGACGGGTCTTCCGGCCATCAGCACGCACGAGCGCTGCGGCTAGCCCAGGCCTAGCCTAACCATAATAAGTGGCGGCTTCATCCGATCACGTCTCAAAACATGGTGTACAAAAATGCGGTGTTTCGCACTCAAATTCATCTTTTTATGCGGCAATAAAATGACAAGCATCATTGCTTTGATGGATCTATTTAACAATATTTACGGAAATATATTTACAGAACATTCAAAATTACCTCAGTTTTGAACAAAATATTACTTTTCCCCGAAATAAACAAATCCAAAACTCAAGTCGTTGGCGAGCGTGCGGGAGGTTGAACATAGTCAATCAATTTCTGGGCATCGATATCATACACGTAGTCTACGCCGTTTGCAAATTAACAACAAAACTACAAAAGAGCGCTAAGTTCAGTTCATTTATTGTTTTTTTCTCTGTCGGCATTAGAATGCCGACAGAGAAAAAAAAACAATAAACATTGTCAAAGATGCCACGAAAGTGATAGATTTGTCCATCTAAGGTAATCGTTCTTGTATTTGTTTGAAAAGCCATGCAAACATGTAAGTAAATTAAGAAATAGTCTAGAATAGGTGCGATCGTAATAATCTTGCATTTTCGTTACTTTTCAGAACTTGTAATACATATTCTAGCCCAGTTAACATGTATCGTTATTATAACGTTAGAATATGGTTGTTTTGGTTGATTTTTGGTTACCATTGCTGTGACAACGTTGTAGTAACGTTACATATCTGTTAGCTTTGGTGCATAGTTAACGGTTAAAATACCAACGTTGTGGTGACGTTATATTTTCGTTACCTTTGGTGCTTAATCTAACGGTTAAGACTGACTAACGTAAGAGTAACGTTATATTTTGGTTAGCTTTGGTGCTTGAATTAACGGTTAAAAGACAAACGTTGCTGTAAATTTATATTTTGGTTAGCTTTGTTGTTTAATTTAGCCGTTAAAAGAAAAACGTTGTGGTAACGTTATTAAATAATTAGCTTTTGTGTTTAATTTAATGGTTAAAAGACCAACGTTGTAGTGACGTTATATACTGATTTGCCTTTCTGTTTAATTTAACGGTTAAAATATAAACATCGTAATAACGTTACATATTGATTAGCACCGGTGTTTAATTTAACGGTTAAAAGACCAACGTTGTTGTCAAGTTATATTTTGGTTAGCCTTGGTGCTTAAATTAACAATTAAAAGCCAAACGTTGTAGTAATGTTATATATTGATTAGCTTTAGTGTTTAATTGAATATGGTTAAAATACCAACGTTGAAGTAATGTTATGCATTGGTTAGCTTTTGTGTTTGATTAAATGGTTAAAAGACAAACATTGCAGTAACGTTATTATATTGATTAGTTCTGGTGTAATAGTTAACGGATAAAAGACAAACGTTATAATAATGTTATGTATTGATTAGCTCTGGTGTAAAATTTAACGGTTAATGTAACGTATAATGTAACGTTATCTAGTAAACGTTGGCATAATGTTCATATTTAGTTATCATGACTATTGCGTAAAAGTTAACGTTACAATAACGTTAAAACAATGAGCAAACTAACCATAATGTAACGTTATCCAATTAATGTTGGAATAACGTTCATATTCAGTTATCATGTTGTAAAGGTCAACGTTACAATAACATAAAAACAATGAGCAAACTAACCATAATGTAACGTTATCTAGTAAACGTTGGCATAATGTTCATATTTATAGTTATCATGTTATTGCGTAAATGTTAACGTTACAATAACGTTAAAACAATGAGCAAACTAACCATAATGTAACGTTATCCGATTAACATCGGCATAACGTTCATATTTAGTTATCATGTTAACGTAAAGGTCAACGTTACAATAACGTTAAAACAATGAGCAAACTAACCATAATGTAACGTTATCTAGTAAACGTTGGCAGTATGTTCATATTTAGTTATCATGTTATTGCGTAAATGTTAACGTTACAATAACGTTAAATCAATGAGCAAACTAACCATAATGTAACGTTATCCCATTAATGTCGGCATAACGTTAATATTTAGTTATCATGTTAACGTAAAGGTCAACGTTACAATAACGTAACAACAATGAGCAAACTAACCATAATGTAACGTTATCTAGTAAACGTTGGCATAATGTTCATATTTAGTTATCATGTTATTGCGTAAATGTTAACGTTACAATAACGTTAAATCAATGAGCAAACTAACCATAATGTAACATTATCCAATTAATGTTGGCATAACGTTCATATTTAGTTATCATATTATTGCGTAAATGTTAACGTTACAATAACGTTAAAACAATGAGCAAACTATCGAAATGTAACATTATCTAGTAAACGTTGGCATAATGTTCATATTTAGTTATGTTATTGCGTAAATGTAAACGTTACAATAATGTTAAAACAGTGAGCAAACTAACCATAATGTAACGTTATCCTATTAATGTCGGCATAACGTTCATAATTTAGTTATCATGTTAAAGAGAAAGTTGAGTTTTGGTAGAGAGGGCGCTAGACTACTTAATTGGTTTGTGAGGTAATGAAAAACTGAGTGTAAAATTTGAAAGAGCATAATATTTAAACAATAAAATCATCTTTGTTTGATCAAAATCGGTTCAGAAACGGCTGAAATATCCATAAATATAACAATTTGTAATAAACCCGGGCCCCGGGTTTATTAGAGAATTTTGAACCAGCCGTTAAAAATTCAAAAAAATGCTTCCTTTTTTCAAAAAAGTTACAAAATAGGTATTTAAATAGATTGTTGGTTATATCTCTATCTAATCACTATTTCAACAAAGCATCACATGCACAATATTTTATTCAAAATGGTTGAAACCGATGAGTGTTTAGAGAGCGCCCTCTTACGTTTTAACGGCTCTTTTTGAATGATAACATGATCTTTACTACGTCATTTGTAATTTTGTGTTCCTTTCTAGTTATAACTATTAGTTTGTAATGTAATGATGCAGGTTTTGGTTACTAAAATTCAGTTTCACCAAAACTGTACTCTCCTTACCAGAACTCAACTATCCCTTTAACGTAAAGGTCAACGTTACAATAACTTAAAAACAATGAGCAAACTAACCATAATGTAACGTTATCTAGTAAACGTTGGCATAATGTTCATAATATTGCGTAAATGTTAACGTTACAATAACGTTAAAACAATGAGCAAACTAACCATAATGTAACGTTATCTAGTAAACGTTGGCATAATGTTCATATTTAGTTATCATGTTATTGCGTAAATGTTAACGTTACAATAACGTTAAAACAATGAGCAAACTAACCATAATGTAACATTACCCGATTAATGTCGACATAACGTTCATATTTAGTTATCATTCTAACGTAAAGATCAAAGTTACAATAACGTAAAAACAATGAGCAAACTAACCATAATGTAACGTTATCTAGTAAACGTTGGCATAATGTTCATATTTAGTTATCATATGTTATAACGTAAATGTTAACGTTACAATAACGTAGAATCAATGAGCAAACTAACCATAATGTAACGTTATCCGATTAATGTCGGTATAACGTTCATATTTAGTTATCATGTTAACGTAAATATCAACGTTACAATTACGTAAACAAATTTAGCAAACTAACCATAATGTAACGTTATCCAGTAAACGTTGGCATAATGTTCATATTTAGTTATGTTATTGCGTACATGTTAACATTACAATAACGTAGAAACAATGAGCAAACTAACCATAATGTAACGTTACATATAATATAACTCCACCATGCTCGAAATGTATACAAAATTACAAACGACTAAGTAAAAAGCCTGTTATCATTCAAAAAGAGCCATTTAAACACAAGAGGGTGCTTTTTAAAAAAGGCATTGGTTTCAAACATTTTTCATACATAAGTATGCATGTAATGATGTCTTAATATAATGATTAAATAGCGAGATAATCAACAACTATTTAAAAAACTAAAATCATCTAATTATTTGGGCCCCAAATAATTATAAGATCAGATATATTTATTGATATTTCAGCCGTTTCTGGGTCAATCTTGACCAAATAAAGTTTATTATGCCATTAAAATTGCATGTTCTCTCAAATTCGACACTCAGTTTTTCATTACCTCGATCACAAAAAAGTTGTGATGTGCAGCGCCCACTCTACCAAATCTAAACTACCCGTTACAATAACGTAAACGCAATGAGCAAACAAACCATAATGTGCATGGTAAATAGCAGGAAATATATTGTTAACGGTATGCCGTATGGTAACCTACATAAATGTTTTTTTTTATTTTTAATTTCGGTGGACATTTAAGTGGTTTAATAAAAAAATCTAAAACTACTCAAAAAATACCACAAGTGGATAAAGTGCATATGCCCTTTGGAATTGAGGCTCATTGCTCTTTATTTGTTCGAACTACGTTATGTTGCTGTCCACGCTTGTTCACCCTTGTTAAAATACTTCATTGTTGGAATTATGTAATATTTAAGGCTCTACTAGACACTCATCATTGCAAAGGTATCGGACAAAATTTCATGGATTAGCATTACTAGAAGAAACGTAAGTCGACGTTAAACATACATGTGTTGTTATCTAGCTTTGAAGTAGGAAAATTAGGTTATTTAATTTGCAGCATGGTTAAAAAACTCTTGCATAAAAATATGATTACAAAATTATCTGTTGGAATTAGGATGTATGCCAATACTTTCACTTGCTCTTCTATTTCACCTTTTTCTTTATCTTCGTTTGTTCCTATCCCCCTCTTCGCTCCTTATATTCTCTTCTTGTATTCACAGCAGTGCCCACGATGTGTGCTTGAGCCAGGGGTGTCAATCCTGGTGGGGGGGGGGGGGGGGGGGGGTGTGGGCAGGCGGCGGTCGCCCCCCCCCCATGAAAATATTGGGGGACGAACATATCATTTCGCCCCCTAATAATTCCGAAAATGAGGAAGAAAAAAAATCGAGTGATATAATGCCAAAGAGGGGAAAGACACATTTATCAATAATAAATCTTCAAAATAGCCGTTTTTTAGTTTGAAAAGGACTGTAAAGCTTCCGGGGCTCCGGCCCCTGAACCCCCATTAATGTCCCCAAATGTGGGTGCCCCCCAAAGTCAAGTCTTCGAGCCATCAAGACACTTTCAATGAGCGCATAATAAAAACTTCCGGGCATGCCAATGTTACTCTCTCTCAGTGGTCATTCTGGAAAAAAAAAAAAAAAATCAAATTTCGCCCCCCTCCCCCAATCTCAAAAACGGATCGACACCCCTGGCTTGAGTGAATGGTGTGTGTGTATGGTGTGAATGATGACCTACCTACCATTATTACTTCTTTATAATTGTATAATTTGTAAAAGGGCCCCAATTTACAAACTCCTGTTTCTATGGGGTCCAAAACCATTTTGTATATTTTATTATCAAAAAAATCTGAAACGTTAGATCAACGTTGAATCAACGTTGGATCAACGCTGGTTGTTATTCATGAATATTCATGAGCAATTATTGACTGCAAATTAAGTATAAATTTTGAGTAATTTGATTGTTTAAAATTCATCCAATGCTATTATTGACTCATTGTTTTAAAGAAATGTAATTAACTTATCTAACAAACATATTACATGTTTTTTTTCTCATGATTCATCAATGTAAATACTTTGAAATATTATAAAACATATTCGACTTTATCAAAATACTAACCATAAACAAAATATTCTCACATGATCTAGCATATATATAGCCGAGTGGATGAAGACTTGATATGTAGCGAGTGTAGGATAAGGCATAGGAATAGGAATAGGAATAGGATTAGGATTAGGATTAGGAATAGGAATGTTATAATGTAAGACTAGGTATAGGCACTTCTATAAGTATATATATTTATCCTACACATTTGCCATATGATTTTAAGTTAATTTTTCGTTCATATTTAGTTATCATGTTAACGTAAATGTAAACGTTACAATAACGTTAAAACAATGAGCAAACTAACCGTAATGTAACGTTATCCAGTAAACGTTGGCATAACGTTCATATTTAGTTATCATGTTAACGTAAATGTTAACGTTACAATAACGTAGAATCAATGAGCAAATTAACCATAATGTAACGTTATCCAGTAAACGTTGGCATAACGTTAATATTTAGGTATCATGTTAACGTAAATGTTAACGTTACAATAACGTTAAAACAATGAGCAAACTAACCATAATGTAACGTTATCCAGTTAACGTTGGCATAACGTTCATATTTAGTTCTCATGTTAACGTAAATGTTAACGTTACATTAACGTTAAATCAATGAGCAAACTAACCATAATGTAACGTTATCCAGTTAACGTTATTATAATATAAAGTAAACCATATGGTAACGTTACATAAACGTTAAATTGTTATCTGGGAGGTAGTTGGCGCGGCAGCTAGCACGCGAGAGCATAACCTGTCTTGCCGCGCGGCCCCCCGAAACTCTGGCAGACCTGCACACACTCGCTAGGTCCTTCCCAGTCGGCCCTCGTTAATTTAACCTTTGAGTTCTAAATCCGCCTCATACGTGGATCCTTATGGAAAACGGTGCAGGCTTATACTTTCCTTAGATGTGTTGCTGCATCTTGCTAAAATTAATTCCTGAGGCAATTTCAGTTAATTCTCAATTTTCAAGCAAATACGAGTTTGTATTACTAATACTAGCAAGTCAAAGTGTTTGCATTGAACCACGTTGTAAACAATGCTCGCTCTTCCGTGTTATTGCCTGCAGGTGACGTCATGACTCATGAGCTCATCGCTCCGCTAAAATTACTTTTTTAGGAGTATGGAACGCCGACGCGAAAAAGAGCCAAAAATGTGCATGAAATTTTCCTTTTTTGCCCAACTTAAGGAAAAGAATGTGGTATCTATATTATAATTTGAGTAAGGAAATCCTTTGATGTTAAAGGGCATCAAGCGTGGGGATGCTACACAGCGGGTCGCCATTTTGAACTGGGCCAGTTTGCGCGCACCGCATGACACTGAGCTAACGTGCATCACGCACCGTGCGCAACGTGTACTTAAGATGGCGCCGCGCATCTGATTTGACGAATCTGAAGTACCTTTAATAAACTTTTAGGGTGTTGCACGCCTCGAGCTGAAAAAAATCCACGTGTCATTCGTTCTGACTGCAGATCATTCTAAAGGTTTTCGATTTTTTAAATAAGTTGTTTGAAATCTCGAAATGAAATATAAAAACTCAAAATAGTTCCTGAAAGAGGATGGCTCTGGCATGGCAACGGAATTGCATGCGCTATGCATGCTAGCGCTATGCCATATTCCGGCCGCGATATGCATGCACAGTACGCGTACCATGCATGGCGTACGTGCAATTGCAACATTCATGCATGCAATAACAAGCGATGGCCTCTCGTATTCACCAGAAGTCATGTCCAAATTGCAATTTGTTGCTGCAGAGAGGGGGGTTCAAGCTATCATTCTGCATGTTTGGTCTATACTCATATAGCTGCGCTCATCTGGACTCTGGTAAGTAACTTATTCAAAATTAATTGTACAATTGTCAATAGAATTATTATATGATTATGAGTATGATACTGTCATTGTCATTGACAGTGTCAGACTCAGACGTGTTTAAAAGACTTGGAGACATTATTTATTGGCTAGCCTCCCTATCCTAGCCCAATTACAATTATATGAGCCATTACCATTGTGCTAACACTAATAACAGTGGTCAGAGTCCAAAGTGGGCATTTGGAAAAAAATTGTGTGGTATAATTCTATAAATAATTTATAAATAATGAAGACAGTCACGTTAATTGACCTTTGACCTTCATCTTGACTGTCTAGCTACACTACAGACCTCTACACATTTTGTTGTACAGGTTGTCATAGACTAATCATACAATAAAAACGCTATTATAATTTGGTCCTATTTACACTGTTAGTGTTAGCAAAATGGAAATATGGCTCATATAATTATAATGGTGCTAGGATAGGGAGGCTAGCCAATAAAATAATGTCTCCAAGTCTTTTAAACACATCTGACACTGTCAATGACAATGTCATACTCATATTATAATTCTATTTACAATTGTACAATTAATTTTGAATAAGGTACTTACCAGGGGCGTCGATCACGGGGGGATGGGGGGGGGGGGGGGATATATCCCCCCAATATTTCAGGTGGGTGGATGGCCTGTATTATCATCCCCCCCCCCCCCCCCCCAATATTTGGGGTTCAAAAATATATGATAACATTAGAATTAAGAAGGATTGCCCCCTCTCATGAATGGTAGTTGTTACTATAACGGTCTTCTTTAAACCACTTTTTGATAATGCAAAACGACCCAAATCCAAAATTTTCCGGGGCTGCGCCCCTAAAACCCCTATTAAGGTTATTTGACCCAGTCCCAGCCCTGTACTCATTAAATAGTTTTATTCAGGACTTAATCTCTCTTGGCAAACTTTCAGGCAATGGCCCACTGTGCGTCTGCGCTTTGCTCACTAAAATTGAGCTAACTATTCAATGGGTAATTGTATTTCTGGATATTACAAATCTCAAAGCTTCCGGGGGCTTCGCCCCCTAGTCCCCCAATAAGCTTTCCAATATGGGTATCCCTTGACTTATTCTATTCAGGGTTCCATCAAAGGATTTCCTTACTCAAATTATAATATAATACTAAAATTCATCCATACTTGGACAGTGCCCTCATCATAGCAGGAGTTTGCAATGTACACTCAATAATCTTCCAATCTCTAAACAGCTAAATCAAAAGCCAATTAACTAAAGAATAGTTACATATATTTACATATAGACAACATATTTATATCTGGATATTACAAATCACAAAGCTTCCGGGGGCTCCGCCCCCTGGACCCCAATAAGCTTCCCAATATGGATATCCCATGACTGATGCTATTCAGGGTTCCATCAAAATGCTTGCAAATATGTATCTATCAGGATAATTAATTGGACATAGCCCAGCTCATAACATAATGCTTGCAATGTACACTTAACAATCTTCCAATTTCTAAACAGCTGAGTTCAAAAGCTTTGGGGCCCCCTAACCCTCCCCCCCCCCCCCAGCCATAAAAACCCGGGGACGCTGCTGGGTTGTCGCTTCGCTCCCTCGTCAGAGATGATCAAAATGACGAATCATCCCCCCCCCCCCCCCCCCCGCCAATGGCGAGAAGAAATCGACGCCCTTGATACCATAGTCAGATGAGCGCAGCTATAAACACATGTGCCATTCAAAAATAAAAATGGATGGAATATCAAGCAGCATTGTTTCATAAACCATAATGAATGCATTCAGCCATGTGCTGTTTCACAACAATGTACAGGCACGCACAATGTCTTGTGACTTTTGAATTGGGCCATTTGTCTTTAATCTGTGTTCATTCAGCAATACATTGATGAATATCTCTGATTTTCACACAAAATGTACATAACAAAAGTACCAATATTGTGGTAAGATGACATCGTAAATTATGAGCAGTTCTTTAGGGGGTAATTATTTTTTGTATATTGTTTACAATTGTGTGAATGTAGTGTTACCACCTTCAATCAGATTGGCTCATTTAAATAATTTTTCTTTTAGGCAAATTTGAATTAAAAAAAAACACCAAAATGCAAAACAAATACATGATATATTTTCAATATTTTACTCCTTTTTGTTTGGGGGGGGGGGGGGGGGAAATGCGCTACTTTTAGTATAGACTGACAAACAACCTCTTCAAAATACACTTTAACATCAAACTCTTACACATTTATTATTGTACATGTATTGTGTGCACACGTGCTATAATTCTGTTTAGGATCACATTCACCAACTTCTTTTGTTTTGTTTTTCCAATCCACCATTGTGTCAACTCTACGTCCTTTCAACACCTTATATCGCTCACACAAAGCGAAAGGCCGCCGAAGGCGGCCCTTTCGCGAGTATCAATAAAGGCACATATTCAAAGCGATAAAGCTGAATCAAAGCCGGGATTACGCGCTGGAAAGCCAAGACTAGCTCGCGGTGTTGATTTACACGCAAGCCTAGCTATTTTCTCAATAAAATCGTGGCTTCACACACCATGATGACTGTGAGTGTGATAGTTATACGCCTAGATGAATCATAATGTTCCTAGTCTCATTGTCGTGGTCGTAGTCCGCATCGAGATCGGACACTAATTAAATAATGGTCACCCTTGCCCTTGGACTAGTCTTATCTAGTTCGATGTCGCAGAGCCGCAGATTTTGATGCATAATAGCAGCGGGGGCTAGTCTTGGCTTACCAGAGCGCTTTTACGAGTTTTTGAGGAAAAGCGACGCATTAACGTTACGGGAAAAAAAGACGCTTCGTTCGCTCTGCACGCATTGAATTCACCGCACATATAGCAGTCTGCGTAATTCAGACCGCATGAACGCATGCTTTAGAATGGTGATGCGTTTCCAATTATATTTGTTTCTTTCTGGAAACATATTTTTGTGAACTTGTTGATGGAATGGAATACTAAAGATGTTACCTTTCTTTAATAAGAATATTATTTTTGGGTGGTGGTACACTTTAAGCAACATGTACACTGTGAAAAAAAGTAGTAAATTTACGTTGTTTTTTTACGTTTTTTGTTGGGTAATAAATACGTTGATTACTGTTTTGTTGGGCAATATTTGACCAATACTTAAGCAAAGTTGTACTCTGCCGCTGCCTAAATACAGATGTCCAATTGTTAGGCAATTAATTGCCCTGCTGAGTGGTAAACTACATACGATCGTGCCATTGTGAAAAAAGAGTAAATTTACCATGGTATTTTTTTTGTTTGGTAATATATACGTTGGTAACTGTTTTGTTGGGCAATATTTGACCAATACTTAAACAAAGTTGTACTCTGCCGCTGCCTAAATACAAATGTCCAATTATTAGGCAATTAATTGCCCTGCTGAGTGGTAAATTACATACGATCGTGCCATTGTGAAAAAAGGAGTAAATTTACCTTGGTAATTTTTTGGTTGGGTAATATACCGTAAAAGTTTGACTAGAGGCGCTACTTTCTCACAGTATTAGCAGATATTATCAACAGCCCCAGCCCCGTCCACAAGGATCTAGTATAATGAATATGTATCTAGCCCTTTGTCAACGATCTTCGAGCAGGTCTTAATGAATATTCATGATAGCATAATCATGTAAAATTGAGAAGAGGTAAACGTTACTTAGGGTAAAAAACCCACCAACCAAGCAGAAGTAGCTCTTGGGTCGGTGGTTGGTGCAAATCATTCTAGGCATGGCGGTATGTAAAGCCGTAGGTTCAAGTCGCATTGGATTAATTATGTTTTTATTCTTCGATTTCATAGGAAATTTTGTTTTAACAAATGCCACCGTTTTGTGCATAGGAATAGGAAGGAAAATCATTTACTTTTTGTCAGAAACACAATTATGACATTCAGATGAAATCATGGCATTCCCTGTCCCACCCCACCACACCCCACCCACACACACACACACACACACACACACACACACACACCCACACACACACAAACACACTAGTTAAGAGTCGTGTAGGCGGGGGGGGGGGGGGGGGGCATGGGCGTCGATCTGTCATTGATACCCATTCATCAGGGGGGATGATCTATTCATCCATCCCCCTGATGAATGGGTATTACGTAAGTATCGACGCCCATGGGGGGGGGGGGGGGGGGGGGGTGCATGTCCGTCGCCAAAAATGTTCGAGGCCGAGACCGAGACCACTTATTCAGTTGTTTCCCCAAGGCCGCCAAATAGTGGTAAAGGGGGAAGGGGCAACTTGTAACTTGTAACCATGGGCGTCGATCCGTCATTGATACCCATTCATCAGGGGGGATGATCTATTCATTCATCCCCCCTGATGAATAGGTATTACGTAAGTATCGACGCCCATGCTTGTAACGTGTTTTTAAAATAATGTTTGTTATGAATTTTCGACACCCTTGGGCCTTGGTCCATTTAACGATGTCTCTCAAGCTACCCATCATCCTTCCCCTTCGACCCCTCCAAAATATTTCACTGAACATCACGACCAGTAAATCAATGAGGATTACGTATTGTATTAGAATTACTTTAAGAAAATACGCGCCTTAAAGCCAAATCCCCTAAATACCCAGGGGGCAAACACCCATTTTTTTAGGTTTTCAGCTTTTGCCTGTTGTAAAAGGTTGGCCACCAGAAATGACTTCTAGGACCTTCTAGGATCACAACCTAGGTGGACAACCTCGCGAACTAGCTACTGGAAGTCCACAGGATGAGTTTCAAGAAAACCACACCTAATGCACTAAATAGTGTGTTTTAGCCTTGGGGGTCATGAATACCCAGTCACACATCTTGCACAATTACACCACAATGCACAGCTTATTCCAGATTGTTTTTTCATGAAGGTCTTCCCTAAAGTCCTGCGCATCGTTTGATACCAAATGTGAGCATATTGCATTTTTGGTTACTGTGTCACACGTCGTTACATCGTGATGCTTCACACATGGACGTGAAATTCGAATACAGCGCTTATTTATGAAATGCAAATAACTCTTTTAAGAGTTAATAATGGGCTATATCTTAATCTTTAAATACTTAATTGGATTTTAAATACCTATTAAGAGCATTATACAAAGACACAAATTATGTAAATTAATAATTCAATACAAAACAAAGCCAATAAAAAACAAACAAATACATAAGCATATGAGTTGTTGTATTAATTTGTTTAGATTGCGATAAAAATTATACAAAATCCATCTGAAACATCATAACTTCTCATGATTTGAATCAGATACAGAGGTGTGTGTGTGCGTGTGTGTTTGTGTCTGTGTGTGTGTGTATTTATGTGGGGGGGGGGGGGGGGTGGAGGGGGTCACAATACCATCAGTGGACTCCAACAATAATTATAAGCGAGGACTATACTCACCAAGAATGGACGAAGTGTAAGTGAAGGCTTACATGACAAGTTTAAAGCAGAGTCTCTTACTAGATTTTATAAAGGAGGTACATTATGAAGCTTGGAAGGGGGTACTGTTTTTAAGGATTTACCCTAGAAGTGGCGTATAGGAACTTCTAGATAGGAACACAAACTGTGTGCAAAACTTTGTTGACTATCTGCTGAAAGTCCACGTCAAGCGTAAACTGAAAAAAACACGTCTACACCAAACCACTCACTACACCAAACCACTCATCTCTGCCGAGTTGAAATATATATGCTGCACCTTTATTCATCAGTTTATCCAGCACACATCATGATTTATTTCGTGTCATCGTGGATAAAGAGCTGTAGTCGAGGTCATGGCAGCGCTGGAAACCAAACCGTACACAGCAACAACACATTCCTTCAGGAACATATCAAATGTGCAGTGTCCGGTAAAAAATACCCTCACCAACGTGAAAAGGGGGTAATTGAAGGCACTATAACAGGGTCCTTTTCCAGTGAGAAGAAGAAGACAAGACTTATGACGCTCAACACCTTATATACACCCTAACAAGACAAATCTCAAGAAGAAAATAGGAAAACAGCCGCAATTGCAGGCAAGAGCAATGAAGTTCTGCGCATGACTATGATTTTTGCTACTGGTATTGACAGCTTGACATGTATGACTTTATGGAAAAGCATTTGTTCAGTGATATATTTCACCTACTCTGTTCAAGGAACCCGGCAATATGTGAAGTGGTAGGAAGTCTGGTTTCCTCTTAGTGCCAGGAAGTCTGGTTTCCTCTTAGTGCCAAACCAAATTTGTCTGATATTTGCCTTCGGATAACAGAAAGAACAGCAGTGGTCCTTTCACAAAGGTGAAACATTTTAAGCAATTCCAAAGTATGGAACCGCTTTCTTTATGTATAATACAGGAAGGCTTGCTGTGTAGTTGACACTAGAACTTCCATCACTGAGGGACTATCCAAACTCTATACATGATGGAATGTTTGGCTTGGGAATGTGCGCATTCTTATCAATGATGGCGTGAGAAGCTCGTTTGAGACAAAGGAGAAAATCGTCCTCACTAGGAGGCAGTAGCTTCAAGAGAGATGACTCGTTGTTCAAAAACTGTTAAGCTCTCAAATTTCCCAGATCGGAATCCTTCAACTGGTCTGCTTTGGTGATGTACACATCCATTGCACGTTCTTGTGTTCAAGTGATAATGTCATCTGTTATAGCATTTGCATTTTTTTTTTACCAGCAGTGTCGATATGTGCCGATTCTGGGCTGTCCTCACCCACAGCTCTGAGAGATCAGTGAGACGTGCTTGCGATATCAGTGTCATTGGCATGAATAACTACTCTGTCGATTATGTGAACTACTCTGTTGTAGAATGTATAAAGTAACAGCCTCTTCATGCCTGTTGTGTAGATCCAAGTCGACAGGAACCTCCATAGCAGACCCCACTGTGAGAACAATACTCTTTTCTCTCTTTTTCACCACCAATGTGCAGATGGCTTTGACCAAGCTAAGGTTCAAGCTGTCCATAATCTCACCACCTTTCACAGGGTAATCTCTAAAGGTTTGTTTTGGTAGCTTGAATTGATATAGTGAAAAACTAATGTGGATCAGGAGCTGCACGTTTCCCACTGACTTCGACTTTGGCTCATTTTGTATAGGGCACACCTCTGTTCCTGTTCAGCAGACTTCAGGCTGGCCTAATTGTACATGTTCAACAAAGGTGTATGATATCAGTACAGAAAGGAAATTCTTCCAGCAATAGATTTGCGTGCCATTTAATGACTGCTTCAAATGTTTCACCTGTTATGAGATGGCCAGTGACATATGGCACACATTGCATTAACAACCACTGTCCTTTTACAGTTCGGTTGTCATTGACTTTGACTACAACCACTTTAATAATAATAATGAAACATTTCTATAAATCGCATAACACATAAGCAAAATTGCATGTCTCTCTATCCCTGATGACACGATTCTGACCAGATGTATGGTGTGGCATGGATGAATGGAGATGCAGCATAGAGGGAGCATACTTTTCAACTATTTTTGTAGAGATGGCTGCCTTTAGTGGGTTTTTTGTATATGCTTTTCAAGTATCGCTTCATGTGGACTTCCAGCAGCTAGTCCAACTATAGGTTGTGTTTCTAGAACGGTCATATGAGACATTTATGTGGGCCAATCTTTAACATGAACCAACTTTCACGATATATCTCCTTAAGACCTAGAATTAAAATTGCCCTCAAACGTGTCATGTAATTAGTAAGCCTACATACACACTACAGACACACCAAACTGGGTGGGTAGACCTCGATTATAATTATGTTTGGAGTCCATTGATGAAAGGCTGGTCTATTTGAACACCCCCTTCCCTCCTCCCGGGTATCTCATTCACGGGATAAGCATTATGTAATGTTGTGGATATATTTCATTTCATTTGATTATAGTAATTTAACCACATCTAAACAAATTATAACATTAACAACTCATATTCTTATGTATTTCATTGTTTTTAATGCTTGTGTTTTATTGTTTATTAATGTACATGCTTAGTTTCATTATAATGCTCTTAATAGATATCTAAAATGCGAATTACATGTTTAAAGATCGAAATATAGCCTATTTTTAATTTTTAAGAATTTAGTTGTCTTTTATACATACGCGCTGTATACGAATTTCACGTCCGTATGTGATGTATCACGTTGTAACGACGTGTGACGCAGTAACCAAAGATGCAATATGCTCAAATTTGGTATCAAACGATGCGCATGACTTTAGGAACGTCCTCCATGAAACAACAATCTGGAATTAGCAGTGCATTGTGGTGTAATTTTGCAAGATGTGTGACTGGGTATTCATGACCTCTAAGGCTAAAACACACTAATTAGTGTATTATAGGTGTGATTTTCTTGAAACTCATCCTGTGGACTTCCAGTAGCTAGTTCGTGAGGTTGTCCACCTAGGTTGTGATACTAGAGGGTCCTAGAAGCCATTTCTGGTGACCAACCTTTTACAACAGGCAAAAGCTGCTAAACCCCCTTTGCCCCCTGGGTAAAATGCTGGTAGATGACAATTTAAAACAATTCAATCAAATTAAACATGTTAAATAGCAATGTAGCTATCGAGTATGTATGTACAACATGCATTCTGCCTCATAGCCATTGGTTCCTGATATGTTTGAATAAGGGAATGTGTTTTACATTAACATGTTATAGTATTTTCACAAATCATTCCATAGAAAATATTCCATGTACAAATATTTATTACAAAATCGCTCTATATTTAAACATTATGTTCATCTAATAAGGTAATTTGTCTTTAACTAGTTTTCTCTTTCCAGTTGAATTTCTATTCATCACGATCACCTGTTTGGTTTCCATGTGATTCTTTTGTTATCATATTTTACGACGCACACTGAAGCTGTTACTAGGCAGATAAACCTCGTACAAGCAGTCGATCTGTTTGAATATTACGTAACTATGCATTATAGCGCTCTCTGCATGATAGTCCATTTTGTAATGGCATATTATGCCGTTGATTTACAGTCGATTAAGTGATCGAGGTTATCCCAGATGTCGTCATATTTTGAAGCACTTGGGCAAGAAAATATAGTAGCGATCTTGTCTATCGGAGGAGAAATGTTGTCCCTTTATCAATCTGAGTGGACTTTGGGGCCAACAATTGATTTATATTGGGATTACAGATACTTGCTAACTTTATTCTGGTATTAACGTGTGTGAGGTGCGTGCGCTATGTGCGTACTGTATTTGAATGAATGCAAACAAAACCAATCATGAAAACATTGTTTTTAAATGCAGGTTACAAAAGAAACAAATTAATTGAAACAATTTAAAACAAAATAAATAAAAGAATATAATGAACAAAAAATGACGAGAAAAAAGTGAAATGAAAGGAGAATGACACAAAACAGGGAAACAGAACCAACAACTAATACTATAATACAGTGGTGTAGACAGGTTCTTACACCTGGGGGGGATGATTTGCCGTTCAGTTCACCGAACCAAGACTAATTTGTTCGCGGCCGAGACCACCTGCCCAAATATTTTGAGACCAAGGCAATTGCTTGGAAGTCCTCTCAGTAGGGGTGGGGGGGGGGGGGGGGGGGGGGGGGGGGGGGGGGGAGGTGTCCGTAAATATTTTCGAAGCCGAGACAAAGTACTTTCACAATTTCCGAGACCAAGTACCTTCAAAGTTGAAAACCCCTCTCAGTGGGGGGGGGGGGGGGGGGGGGGGGGGGGCGTTCCGTAAACAAATTTCGAAGCCGAGACCAAGTACTTTCACAATTTTCGAGCCCGAGACCAAGTACCTTCAAAGTTGAAAACCCCTCTCAGTGGGGGGGGGGGGGGGGGGGGCCGTTCCGTAAACAAATTTCGAAGCCGAGACCAAGTACTTTCACAAATTTCGAGCCCGAGACCAAGTACCTTCAAAGTTGAAAACCCCTCTTAGTGGGGGGGGGGGGGGGGGGGGGGGGATGTCCATAACATTTGTTCAAAGCCGAGATCAAGTACTATCATAATTGTCGAGACCGAGACCAGGTTCATTCAACTCTCTCAGTGGGGGAGGGGGGGGGGGGGTTCCGTTGCAAAGAGTCGAGACAAAATACTTTCACAATTTTCGAACCCGATTGAGATCTTTGACAATTTTTTGGTACCGTGATCGGGTATTAGTCGGTTGTTACCACGTTTTAGTAGGTCGGGACCAGGTTTTAGACGGTCAAGACACCTTAAAAGTAGTCTCGAGACCAGCTAAAATGTGAAAAGGGGGGTTCAAACCCCCCCAAATAGTGTTTTCTTTTTCACTCTTATAGATACACACAAAAAAATATATCCTTCCCTAAAACCTGGGGGGGATGATTGTACATGTCATCCCCCCACCTTGTGAGGTGGGGGGGATGCATCCCCCTCATCCCCCCCGTTGTCTACGCCCCTGCTATAATAAAAAAAAACGCAGGACTTCATTTGGGTGGATTTGATCCGCGTACTTTGAGATCTAAAAACAGACCAATATCATCTACCGTTGAACCACGTTCTGAAGCGGAATTTAAAGCATATTCTTTCAGCCCTTTCACACATCTTCGACATGTTTCATTCATGCTTATGTATAATTATTCAGAACAGGTGTACGATATATTGCATTATTTGAGGCGCTAGGAGGAACATTATTGTTCGAACTGTATTATTCTGTCCAAGCAATCGCTATCCTCATTGTGCTCTCCGCATTATCTGTTTTGAAAAGGAACTCATGATGCACCACCAACAAGACTATTCACACTATTTCAAATGAATAGCAACAACATATATATTTGCATAATCTCTTGAGTTTCATCTCAACTATAGAGATAGAAACATATTGCATAACATAGCAGTTTCCAAGTTACAACGTGCAGCACTAGCAGCATAAAATCAAAGAATGCATGACACGGCATCTCAAGTTCGAATCTGACAAACCATGCATAATGAACATAATCGTAGTCATAGCGTGCGTGTGCTGTGTGCATGTATACTATAACGGGTGTGTTTGTGTCCGTGTGTGTGTGGGGGGGGGGGGGAGGGGGGCGGGGCTGGGTTGCTCAACATTGCTTCCTATTCATAAGTTGTTATTAATTCTTGGTCGGAAAAGAGTAAAATAAAATTTGTGCTTGATGAAGAGTTGGCTGAAACAGGGTGATGAATCTATTTTTAAATGACCCTACCCCCTCCATCCACTAATATATATAAAGCTTACCTATTACTAGCAGAATGTCAGGACTTCACTCACCTGAATGTAATAATAGTGTATTTAAGTTAACACAGAAATGATAATTTTCATTCCCATTCCTATGCACAAAACGCTGGCATCTGACAAACAAAATTTCCTATGAAATAAAAAATAAAAAATAAATCACTTATCCAGTGCGTCTTGAACCTACGGCTCTTCATACCGTGATGCAATTTTACCTTATCCCGATTTGCACCAACCACCGACCCAAGAGCTACTTCTGCTTGCTTGATTAGATTTCAACCCTTAGTAACGTTCATCTTTTCTAACTTTGCGTGATAATGCTATCATGAATATTCATTTAGACCGGCTCGCAGATCGTTGACAAAAGGCTAGATACATATATTCATTATACTGGATCGTTTTGGATGTTTGCTGGCGCTATTGATACTCCTCTAAACCAGTAGCGCCTCTAGTCAAACTTTTACGGTATACGTCGGTAACTGTTTTGTTGGGCATTATTTGACCGATACTTAAGCAAATTTTTACTCTGCCGCTGCCCAAATACAGATGTCCAATTGTTGGGCAAGTAATTGCCCTGCTGAGTGGTAAACTGTATATGTGCGTGCCACTGTGGAAAAAAGAGTAAATTTACGTTGGTAATTTTTTTGTTGGGTAACATATACGTTGGTATTTGTTTTGTTGGGCAATATTTGACCAATACTTGAGCAAATTTTTACTCTGCCGTTGCCCAAATACAGATGTCCAATTGTTGGGCAAGTAATTGCCCTGCTGAGTGGTAAACTGTATATGTGCGTGCCACTGTGGGAAACAAAATTTACGTTGGTAATTTTTTTGTTGGGTAATATATACGTTGGTATTTGTTTTGTTGGGCATTATTTGACCAATACTTGAGCAAATTTTTACTCTGCCGTTGCCCAAATACTGATGTCTAATTGTTGGGCAAGTAATTGCCCTGCTGAGTGGTAAACTGCATATGTGCGTGCCACTGTGGAAAAAAAGAGTAAATTTACGTTGGTATTTTTTTTTGTTGGGTAATATATACGTTGGTATTTGTTTTGTTGGGCATTATTTGACCAATACTTGAGCAAATTTTTACTCTGCCGTTTATTTATTTATTTATTTAATATGAACAAATATTAATTTTGAAGTAAAATTCTTTCGTTATTCATGTGTCAATCGTTTGTGTTTTATGTAAAAATTATTATGACAAACTTTGCATCACATGTTACCTTGTTATACCATTGGTTTTCTGTTGAATTTGACTTGATTTGTTTTCATAACCACTTTTTATGTATGCTACACATGTGATATATATACGCGACATGCTGTGTGTGTATTACAAATTCATTCCTAAGCTGGCACAGCCAGATTGCACTTAGAAAGTCTAAATAGACCAGTTGTGTGTGATTATACATTGACCCCAATGTATCCCACATGATTTGGACCACATGTCCCATACGTCCGAATTGCAAACTAGTTTCAATTGGGAATACCAATTTGGAAATTTCAATTGGTAATTTTTGATTGGTAATTTCAATTGGTTTTTCGTCCTGGGCAGTCAGAAAATGACCATTTGTTGTTTAAAGCAACTGAAAAATGCCCAACAAATAGTTTTATTGATTTTATTGATATCATAATAACTCAACAACTTAGTTAAATTATGTCATATTCTGGGTAATTATTATAGGTCTTGCCCAAATACTGGGTAAATTACTTTGTTAAAAGGTTGGGCACATTAATGTCCCCAAAACTTAGTTCAAAATATAACCCAACAGTTGGGCACATTAATGTCCCAACAACGTTGGTTAAAATATTGCCCAGTAGTTGTTGAGGTTGACTATGCTTCTAACGTCGGGTAAAATATTGGGTAAATATACGTAATTACCCAACAGTTGTGCACATTAATGTCCCAACAACGTTGGTTAAAATATTGCCCAACAACGTTGGTTAAAATATTGCCCAGTAGTTGTTGAGGTTGACTATGCTTCCAACGTTGGGTAAAATATTGGGTAAATATACGTACTTACCCAACAGTTGGGCACATTAATGTGCCCAACAACGTTGGTTAAAATATTGCCCAGTAGTTGTTGAGGTTGACTATGCTTCCAACGTTGGGTAAAATATTGGGTAAATATACGTACTTACCCAACAGTTGGGCACATTAATGTTCCCAACAACGTTGGTTAAAATATTGCCCAGTAGTTGTTGAGGTTGACTATACTTCCAACGTTGGGTAAAATATTGGGGTAAATATTTACCCTTTTTTTCACAGTGTACTATCGTACCCATAGTCAATAATCTAGACCCTCGAAAGCGCCGCCTAACATCATTGATCGCTGCCAGTCGAGAATCGCGCCAGTCGATACTGGCGATCATAATTATGACATGGTTGTGCAGACCTTCCTCGTTGTGCATATCTCTCTCGTAAGTGGCGCTATATATTTGCCAGTGAGGACTCGATCCTTGTCTATCGATCGTACCCACCGAACGGTCTGGAGGTTCGAATATGACATACGGCAGCTATCGTCTGAGTGAGCAATACGGCAGCTATCGGCTGAGCTGTGCTAGCTGACAATGACAATGACAATGACAATCAGGCGCGCCGATTCCACCGAAAACACAATGCATTGGGGGGGCAGAGCATTGTTCACAAACAATGCTCGCCCCCCAATGCATTGTGTTTTCGGATGGAATCGGCGCCACTGATGACAATGACAATGACAATGACAATGAATGACAATTAATTTTATTCTCAATAACGGCCCCTCACGGGGGCATGGGAGAAATACAAAGATAACACTTTGGCGACAATAACACCTCAATAAAACATTTTTAAAATGTACAATATGAGTAACACAACTTTTAACTAGCACACACAATAACTTATTTGGCACTAAGAGAACTTAGACATAATAATTCTACAAAACCTTGATAAATTCTTTAACTGCTTAATATTTCTGACATTGAATAACTGGTACATCTTATATACATTTGGCCTCTTAAAATAATGACCTTTAACTAGCTGCTTCCGATCATTCTGAAATGCAGGGCACACTAAGACATAATGAAATTCATCCCCCTGGTCTTTTAAGGAACACAAGTTGCAAATCTGCAACTCTTGCTCAGGCAAGTAGCGACCATTTGCTATTGGGAGTTTATGGTTTCCACACCGAAATCTAGACAAAGTTATCCTATCTTTAACATCCAACTGCACTAAATATTTTTCAAAACCAACCACACTTTTAAAGATCCTATAATTTATACACAAACGATTCGTATTAACCTCATCATTCCAATTTTGCTTATACATATCAGCTAACCTCAAATTCAAAGACACTTTCACCCAATCAATATTCAATGGAACGTCAACAGTCCAGACATTTGACATTCCACACCTATCCAAAATATGTTTTATATGTTTAATCCACCTCGACTCAAAATCACCCTTATCATACAACTTACACAACAACTTACAAACAATGTAAGATAACTTTGACTTTTTCCCTTGAACAATTCTAGCCCAGTAGCTAACCATGCGTGACTCTACAGTATTTCTCAAATCAGACCTAATCAGACCTAATCCGACCTAATCAGAGCTAATAGTAGGCCGTTCGGGCAGCGAACTACGATCGAGCCTAATTAGCGAGTCACTTGAAAACCGAAATGAACATGCCTTAGAAAAACGCTCATATTTCCCTTAATATTACACCATATTCCTAACAAATAAAAGGAAACTCCATTCTATCAAATACGGAAACAAACGGAAAAAACGAAGAAAAGCAAATAATGACATTCATGATCTGGACAAACTTTAACCTACACAACACAATATATCTACACAACATGTTCATGATACTCTGGTATGGGATTTTCTCGACAAACGTTATAAGAAACACTTGTACATAATGATGTATAAAGTGTTACAAAATGTAACTCCTAATTATATGCTCGATAATATTTCATTGAGAAGTACCAATTATGAATTACGTTCGAGTCAAGTTATGAATTTGCCTAAGCCTAGGTCAAACTGTTGTAAAAGAACGTTCTTCTACAGAGGAATTTCAGTGTAGGCTATATATAACCAATTGCAATTCGTAATGCTACGAGCTTGAGATCATTTCAAACATTTTTAGATGAATATATTCCATAAAATTGTAAATATTTGCAGTTCCCTGTTTTACTCTTTTCTCTCTCTTTCCTTAACTCTTATGGAATTGTTCAAATGGCGTTGGAATTATTTGTTCTCAATTGGAAGTGTTTATATAATATTTGTCACCAATTTTAATTTAGTGTACATAATATGGAATAATTTATGAAATTATAATTTCTCTATGTTGCAATCATTGTATATAGACGTTTAATTGTATATACTATATCTAATTGTGGGACCCCAAGGAAGAACAGCGTTTTTTGTTTTTTTTATTCTGCTGAATTGGGTCATCCCCCGTTGCACTTCATTGCTGTATTTATTGTTGTTAATTCGTAAGCTGTGCGCAACCGGCCTTGCCAACCGTCCAAGCTAACATGACTGAACAAAGGATGGATTTGAAACACGTATATCATACGCATAGTCATACAATTTGTCCATATTGGGCAGTTGATCAATCCTAGTATTCGTCAGATTTGCCAGAATAATTGCCTTCGTTCTTATTGGATGTGAATACAGTTTTATAACTCATACTTGTTTGACGTTTTTTGGAATCATACTCTTTGAAGCCATGATTGTAGACGAACTGCGACTGGGCTTCTGGACTATGGCATCGGTTTCTGTATGTCTGGTTGTTTTGTCGGGTTATACTTCTACAACAACGTATTACAGACATGTGTTCAACACGAAGCAAATTAATGAGGTTTGATTATCTTTTTCTACGTTCAGTTCGAATAATAATAATAATAATAATAATATGAACATTTATATAGCGCAGCTACTATAAATATATGTGACCTTACACCACAAAACGACCGTTATGTCGAGGAGAGAGTTTCTCTGTTATTAGCTCAAATAGCCAAATTTGGTTTAAAATATGAGATTCAGGATTTTTGTATTTCTTGAATGAGGGTATCTTAATCTGCCTTCTGTATGTGAAATTTTGATCGTCAGAAATCATGTTTAAATATGTTTTTTCATTGAATAAAAATTATCAGATATACAGCGCTTGAATGGACGCCAATCTTTGAAGTGGCCGTTTCTCCCTTGTTTTAAAACTGCTTCAGCCATTTTCCAAATCTTTGGCACTAATTTTCAGACGGTTTGCCTTGTCTGGATATGACAAATTATATACCATTTTAAAGGTAATGAATTATACTGTAATGTCATGTAAAAATCAGCATAATCATTTTCCCCGACTTATTGGTCGTTTCGTGGTGTAAGGTCACATATACTCTACTGCGCTTAAATAATTATTTAAATTATCATTACCCATCAAAGAAGTTCTACTTAATGTTCAATGAAATGAGCAAAGACAATTGGGAATCGAACCCGAGACAGTCGGATTGCTAGAATTGCGTGCAGTCCGGAGAACTTGATCTGGTTTGATTTACGGAAAAACGCCATTTTCTTTGCACATTTTATATATATAATTAACTATATATAATTAACCGTTTAGTTTCCCCTATGTTTGAACCTAATTTATGTTAATGGCGTAGCTAGGATATTTACAAAGGCAAGGGGTGGGCCAGGGGGAGGGGGGGGGGGGGGGGGGGGGGGGCACTGGGATCTACTTTATGAGGGGCAGAGGTTTTCACCGGAAGAGACAAAAAAAGAGTCTTCAACATTTAGGTGCCTGAAATTAATGATACATGACATGTGTCCTTTTGCAGGCATCTCCAAATGCAGTACCATCAAGTTGGTAACCTTTAAAATGTATTTTTTTAATTGTATGTACAGTGATAACAAGTGATATTACAAGTGAACTAACCCTAATCTAGCAAAAAAATTAAAGCACTAAATATGTTTAGATTCTTTGTTGTTTTATACAGTAATTTCGCCCCCCCCCCCCCCCAATATCAAAAACGGATCGACGCCCCTGCATAAACATGTATTATATAATTCATGATTGTATCGATAAAAGATACATACTTAACAATAGTGGCGAACACTTTTATAGATGTATTTATCTTTTCCGTCAAGTAATATAATATATCACTATCATGATCGCAATCACTAATATGATAAATGTATACTTAATTTGTAATCACATATGTGTTTATGTGTCATATGGTGATGTCGGAACTGTGTATGACGCTAAATATAAATACAATAGTTGTGTGTGTGTTGTGGTGCATATTTATTAGTGTGTCAAATATTTGTTTTCTTCGTGAAAATATATTTAAAATTTCTGGTCGATCAAATCATAACACGCTTTCCCAGATACAGTCAATGTTAAGCCCGAATAATTCCTATATATAGGTAAGCACCAGATTGCACAAGTCCAAAAATGCAAAAGCTCCCTACCGTGGAAAGGGGGACACCCCCTCCCACCCCCTCCCTCCGCTCAGTCACTTCGCTCCCTCGGGCTTGGTCGCTTCGCTCCTTGCAATGTCTCGCTCTCACATTTGGCTCAAAGTTGGCAGCACTGTGAGTGTGGTGGGGCATGAGCTCCTACACACACACATCGTGAGCCCCCATATAGGTATTACCCCCCAATCCAAAACTGCTTCCGGCCCGCCTGGTCACGACCATCTAGGCTAGGCTAGCCTAGCTCAAAAAGTTACAGTATGAAACCCATTTTAAATGGTTCGTTATACTCAAAGGGAAAACGAATGACCATTGCCAGACTTTTTTAGTGGTGGGGCGTAGCCGCCAGACGCCCCAAAGACATGACTTTCCCAAAAAAGTAACATCGTGAAACCCGTTGCAAATTGTTCGTTATACCCAAAGGACAAACACATGACCATTGCCAGACTTTTTTATTGGTGGGGCATAGCCGCCAGACGCCCACATGCAAAGACCAAATTTTCCAGCTAGACTAGCATAGCTGAAAATCTCGAGAAACCCACTGGAACTTGTTTTTCATTTTCAAAGGTTCAATGAATGACCATCACCAGACTTCTTGAGTGGTGGAGCGAAGCTGCCAGAAAGCCTGATACCCCACCCCCTCCCCCACCACACCTATACCGCCACAATATTATTGGGCTATCCTAGCTAAATCTTGTGATGCCTTTTGAAAAATGAACATCTGATAGTTAATCATTCGGATGGACATGATTTCAGCCAATACGTATACTATAGATTTGATATTCGGCATTTGGACGTTATTTGTTATGCTCTTTCTGAAATTAAATTCCAATTTTTTAAATTCCATTGGTTCCAGTGGTTATTGGTGGTATTTGGGGCGGGTTGTCTTTGAAGGCGTCTGGCGGCTACGCCCCACCACCAAAAAAGTCTGGCAATGGTCATTCGTTTGCCCTTTGAGTATAACGAACCATTTGCGATGGGTTTCACAATGTAACCTTTTTAGCTAGGCTAGCCTAGCTGGGAAATTCGGGTCTTTGGGGGCGTCTGGCGGCTACGCCCCACCACCAAAAAAGTCTGGCAATGGTCATTCGTTTGCCCTTTGAGTATAACGAACCATTTGCAATGGGTTTCACAAGGTAACTTTTTTAGCTAGCCTAGCTGAAAAAGTCGGGTCTTTGGGGGCGTCTGGCGGCTACGCCCCACCACTAAAAAAGTCTGACAATGGTCATTCGTTTGTCCTTTGAGTATAACGAATTATTTGCAATAGGTTTCACGAGGTAACTTTTTTTTAGCTAGGCTAGCCTAGCTGGGAAAAGTCGGGTCTTTGGGGGCGTCTGGCGGCTACGCCCCACCACTAAAAAAGTCTGGCTATGGTCATTCGTTTGTCCTTTGAGTATAACGAATCATTTGCAATGGGTTTCACGAGGTAACTTTTTTAGCTAGGCTAGCCTAGCTGGGAAAAGTCGGGTCTTTGGGGGCGTCTGGCGGCTACGCCCCACCACCAAAAAAGTCTGGCAATGGTCATTCGTTTATTCTTTGAGTATAACGAACAATTTGCAATGGGTTTCACGAGGTAACTTTTTTAGCTAGGCTAGCCTAGCTGGGAAAAGTCGGGTCTTTGGGGGCGTCTGGCGGCTACGCCCCACCACCAAAAAAGTCTGGCAATGGTCATTCGTTTATCCTTTGAGTATAACGAACAATTTGCAATGGGTTTCACGAGGTAACTTTTTTAGCTATGCTAGCTTAATAATGACGTACCAGTATTTTGGGTCTGGCGGCTACGCCCCACCACCTAAAAAGTCTGGCAATGGTATTTCATTGAATCTTGGGCTACGCCCGATAATATCCTACCGAGTTTACGAGGTAACCTTTTTAGCTAGGCTAGCCTAATTTTGGGGGGCCCCTTGCATGACCCTCCTGACCACACCCACCACCAATAACCAGCCAGACTTTCATTTCCATACTTAGGGGCATATACACTAAATAATTATTTACAAGAAAATTGGTAACCTTTTTAGCTAGGCTGACCCTCGCTGTCTCCCGGTCTAATTTGCTATTGGGAGTTTATGGTTTCCACACCGAAATCTAGACAAAGTTATCCTATCTTTAACATCCAACTGCACTAAATATTTTTCAAAACCAACCACACTTTTAAAGATCCTATAATTTATACACGATTCCTATTAACCTCATCATTCCAATCTTGCTTATACATATCAGCTAACCTCAAATTCAAAGACAATTTCACCCAATCAATATTCAATGGAACGTCAACAGTCCAGACATTTGACATTCCACACCTATCCAAAATATGTTTTATATGTTTAATCAACTTATCAACTATCATATATAACTTACACAACAACTTACAAACAATGTAAGATAACTTTGACTTTTTCCCCTGAACAATTCTAGCCCAGTAGCTAACCATACGTGACTCTACAGTATTTTCAGACTTAATCAGACCTAATCAGACCTCGGCCCCGTTGCAGAAAGAGATACAATCGATTGTAAGTTACGATTGATCGTAAGTCAGAAAATTTACGCGTTTCAACCAATCAGATTTGCGCATCTAGAACACGTGATCTGACTTACGATTAATTGCAACTTACAATCGATTGTATCTCTTTCTGCAACGGGGCCCTGATCAGACCTAATCAGACCTAATCAGACCTAATCAGAGCTAATAGTAGGCCGTTCGGACAGCGAACTACGATCGAGCCTAATTAGCGAGTCACTTGAAAACCGAAATGAACATGCCTTAGAAAAACGCTCATATTTCCCTTAATATTACACCATATTCCTAACAAATAAAAGGAAACTCCATTCTATCAAATACGGAAACAAACGGAAAAAACGAAGAAAAGCAAATAATGACATTCATGATCTGGACAAACTTTAACCTACACAACACAATATATCTACACAACATGTTCATGATACTCTGGTATGGGATTTTCTCGACAAACGTTATAAGAAACACTTGTACATAATGATGTATAAAGTGTTACAAAATGTAACTCCTAATTATATGCTCGATAATATTTCATTGAGAAGTACCAATTATGAATTACGTTCGAGTCAAGTTATGAATTTGCCTAAGCCTAGGTCAAACTGTTGTAAAAGAACGTTCTTCTACAGAGGAATTTCAGTGTAGGCTATATATAACCAATTGCAATTCGTAATGCTACGAGCTTGAGATCATTTCAAACATTTTTAGATGAATATATTCCATAAAATTGTAAATATTTGCAGTTCCCTGTTTTACTCTTTTCTCTCTCTTTCCTTAACTCTTATGGAATTGTTCAAATGGCGTTGGAATTATTTGTTCTCAATTGGAAGTGTTTATATAATATTTGTCACCAATTTTAATTTAGTGTACATAATATGGAATAATTTATGAAATTATAATTTCTCTATGTTGCAATCATTGTATATAGACGTTTAATTGTATATACTATATCTAATTGTGGGACCCCAAGGAAGAACAGCGTTTTTTTTTTTTTTATTCTGCTGAATTGGGTCATCCCCCGTTGCACTTCATTGCTGTATTTATTGTTGTGATTTCGGAAATAAACAAACAAACAAACAAACCTTTAACTCAATTTTTTCTCGTTCGACCCCACCCCATTTTAATATTCGTAAGCTGTGCGCAACCGGCCTTGCCAACCGTCCAAGCTAACATGACTGAACAAAGGATGGATTTGAAACACGTATATCATACGCATTGTCATACAATTTGTCCATATTGGGCAGTTGATCAATCCTAGTATTCGTCAGATTTGCCAGAATAATTGCCTTCGTTCTTATTGGATGTGAATACAGTTTTATAACTCATACTTGTTTGACGTTTTTTGGAATCATACTCTTTGAAGCCATGATTGTAGACGAACTGCGACTGGGCTTCTGGACTATGGCATCGGTTTCTGTATGTCTGGTTGTTTTGTCGGGTTATACTTCTACAACAACGTATTACAGACATGTGTTCAACACGAAGCAAATTAATGAGGTTTGATTATCTTTTTCTACGTTCAGTTCGAATAATAATAATAATAATAATAATAATATGAACATTTATATAGCGCAGCTACTATAAATATATGTGACCTTACACCACAAAACGACCGTTATGTCGAGGAGAGAGTTTCTCTGTTATTAGCTCAAATAGCCAAATTTGGTTTAAAATATGAGATTCAGGATTTTTGTATTTCTTGAATGAGGGTATCTTAATCTGCCTTCTGTATGTGAAATTTTGATCGTCAGAAATCATGTTTAAATATGTTTTTTCATTGAATAAAAATTATCAGATATACAGCGCTTGAATGGACGCCAATCTTTGAAGTGGCCGTTTCTCCCTTGTTTTAAAACTGCTTCAGCCATTTTCCAAATCTTTGGCACTAATTTTCAGACGGTTTGCCTTGTCTGGATATGACAAATTATATACCATTTTAAAGGTAATGAATTATACTGTAATGTCATGTAAAAATCAGCATAATCATTTTCCCCGACTTATTGGTCGTTTCGTGGTGTAAGGTCACATATACTCTACTGCGCTTAAATAATTATTTAAATTATCATTACCCATCAAAGAAGTTCTACTTAATGTTCAATGAAATGAGCAAAGACAATTGGGAATCGAACCCGAGACAGTCGGATTGCTAGAATTGCGTGCAGTCCGGAGAACTTGATCTGGTTTGATTTACGGAAAAACGCCATTTTCTTTGCACATTTTATATATATAATTAACTTCCGTTTAGTTTCCCCTATGTTTGAACCTAATTTATGTTAATGGCGTAGCTAGGATATTTACAAAGGCAAGGGGTGGGCCAGGGGGGGGGGGCACTGGGATCTACTTTATGAGGGGCAGAGGTTTTCACCTGAAGAGACAAAAAAAGAGTCTTCAACATTTAGGTGCCTAAAATTAATGATACATGACATGTGTCCTTTTGCAGGCATCTCCAAATGCAGTACCATCAAGTTGGTAACCTTTTAAAATGTATTTTTTTAATTGTATGTACAGTGATAACAAGTGATATTACAAGTGAACTAACCCTATCTAGCAAAAAAATTAAAGCACTAAATATGTTTAGATTCTTTGTTGTTTTATACAGTAAGTCAGTAGTCCAGTCAAACTGGCACCTTGACCTAAAACAAATTGCAACATGAGATTTTTCTTTGCAATTCATTTCAGGAATGTCCACTAAAGAACATACTGAAAGTCCCTCCAAATCGGAGCTGGGGAAAGTGGTATAATTTGCATGATATTCCAATTTGCTATTATTACGATAGAAAACTTAGATTTTCAGTTTATTTTAACCTTTTTGTACAATATTTAACCTCCCAAACTACAATGACAAAGTATGGAAATACTTTTTGTCCGTATTCATGGTATTCATCAAATATTGATGAACAAGGACAAAAATAATTTCTGTACTTTGGGAGGTGGCATTAATATGGTGCAAAGTTCAGACTGAAACGCCCGTAATAATTCGAGTGCTCCCCCCGGGCTGAAACGTTGCAAATTGCATTGTTATTTTATGATCACCTCAACATTCTTTTCTGCTAAAATAGCAGAAATATCAACAACAAAAGTGTGCCTTATATGTCTGCATATATTTCAAGTTCATACTTCTAGTAATCTAAATCCTGATATCCACATGGACAGGAGTTAATTTCATTAATTCTTTGTCCCTAGTTTGATTTATAACATTTCATTCACCATGGATACATAAATATGAAATATGAAATGTTATGTGAAAATGTTATAAATCAAACTAGGGACAAAAAATTAATGAAATTAACTCCTGTCCATGTGGATATCAGGATTTAGATTACTAGAAGTATGAACTTGAAATATATGCAGACATAAGGCACACTTGTTTTTTGATATTTCTGCTATTTTAGCAAATTTGTCAACAAAGATGAAAATTTTCAAATCCTGCATATCTTTTTTTTTTTTTTTCTGTATTTTTTTGCATAGAAAATGAGAAGTGAATATTATGTTTTAATCTGCGAATTTGGAGAAGAAAGTAAAAAGAGGAACCAGATTTCCTGCATGACTTTAACTTGACTTGGATTTTTTGAGGCATCGCATTTCCGATATGACAGTTAACAAAATGCTTGTGTTTCGGATGTGACACTCTTGTTAACAACAATTCTTCATATAAAGAGAAAAGAGGTATGCAAATAAATGTTACTATTTTGATTTCAAACCATGACACAGGTAACAGTAACAATCCTGATGATGTACATGAGTTCTTTTTTAACAGCAAGCAAAGAAACTTGTACGTGAATGTTGATTCTGCATGTCTACTATTAAATATTTCTTGGAAATTTTCACCTGTAAACAGACAAACTTAGAAACAAACTCCTTTTAATATTTGGTGTACGTACATTTTGAGATAAAAAAGCAAAAATAAGAAGGAATTTGATACTTCACTACCAGTTCCCTATTGTGTTTTCAATGGCTACGCGCGAAAACAACAAGAAGTTAACCTACCCAACGCTGGGGGCGCCCTTCCCCATGTACGAAATTCAGCGTTTCATTGATCGCTGTACAAAACCGGCGCAGTGTCCAGTCTTCCCCTTGTAGTGTCTTTGCTCTACAGTATTTCTCAAATCAGACCTAATCAGACCAAATCAGACCTAATCAGAGCTAATAGTAGGCCGTTCGGACAGCGAACTACGATCGAGCCTAATTAGCGAGTCACTTGAAAACCGAAATGAACATGCCTTAGAAAAACGCTCATATTTCCCTTAAAGGGATATAGTAACTTTGTTGAGATGTGCAAAAACTGATGAATGGTTGATGCAATGTATACTGTTGTTATCTCATATGTCCTCAGGGTATTGTGTGAAAATTTCAGGTCAAATGGACAATGTATGGCCAAGTAATGAGCGAAAATGCAAAGTGATATTGGGTGATATTCACCAACTCACTGCATTCACTTTGTACAGGGATGAAAATCTCGCCCGGAGATTTTCTTATCTAAATACTTCAATCATACATATCTTTGTAATGAAAGGGAAATTTGAAAAACCGAAAGCTGTCCCATGATTTTATTGTTAATACGAATACAACAAGATATAAAGGAACCGCTAGAATTACAATTTTATTTTGAGGATTTGGACAATGTTACTAAGTCCCTTTAATATTACACCATATTCCTAACAAATAAAAGGAAACTCCATTCTATCAAATACGGAAACAAACGGAAAAAACGAAGAAAAGCAAATAATGACATTCATGATCTGGACAAACTTTAACTTTGAACTAAAAATTTTCTCGTTCGACCCCACGCGTCTAGTGGCTCATTTTAATATTCGTAAGCTGTGCGCAACCGTCCAAACTAAAATGACTGAACAGAGGATGGATTTGAAACACGTATATCATACGCATATTCATACAATTTTTCCATATTGGGCAGTTGATCAATCCTAATATTCGTCAGATTTGCCAGAATAATTGCCTTCGTTCTTCTTGGATGTGAATACAGTTTTATAACTCATACTCGTTTGACGTTTTTTGGAATCATACTCTTTGAAGCCATGATTGTAAACGAACTGCGATTGGGCTTCTGGACTATGGCATCAGTTTCTGTATGTCTGGTTGTTTTGTCGGGTTATACTTCTACAACAACGTATTACAGACATGTGTTCAACACGAAGCAAATTAATGATTATCTTTTTCTACGTTCAGTTCGAATAATAATAATAATAATAATAATATGAACATTTATATAGCGCAGCTACTATAAATATATGTGACCTTACACCACAAAACGACCGTTATGTCGCGGAGAGAGTTTCTCTGTTATTTGCTGAAATAGCCAAATTTGGTTTAAAATATGAGATTCAGGATTTTTGTATTTCTTGAATGAGGGTATCTTAATCTGCCTTCTGTCTGTGAAATTTTGATCGTCAGAAATCATGTTTAATAAGTTTTTTCATTGAATACAAATTATCAGATATACAACGCTTGAATGGACGCCAATCTTTGAAGTGGCCGTTTCTCTCTTGTTTTAAAACTGCTTCAGCCATTTTCCAAATTTTTGACACTAATTTTCAGACGGTTTGCCTTGTCTAGATATGACAAATTATATACCATTTTAAAGGTAATGAATTATACTGTAATGTCATGTGAAAATCAGCATAAATATTTTCCCCGACTTATTGGTCGTTTCGTGGTGTAAGGCCACATATACTCTACTGCGCTTAAATAATTATTTAAATTATCATTACCCATCAAAGAAGTTCTACTTAATGTTCAATGAAATGAGCAAAGACAATTGGGAATCGAACCCGAGACAGTCGGATTGCTAGAATTGCGTGCAGTCCGGAGAACTTGATCTGGTTTGATTTACGGAAAAACGCCATTTTCTTTGCACATTAATATAACTGATTAACTTCCGTTTAGTTTCCCCTATGTTTGAACCTAAGTTATGTTAAAGGGATAGTTGAGTATTGGTCAAACTTAACTTTAGTAACCAAAACCTGCACCATTACGGTACAAACTAATAGTTATAACTCCACCATGCTCGAAAAGTATACACAATTACAAACGACAAAGTAAAACCCCTGTTATCATTCAAAAAGAGCCGTTACAACTCAAGAGTCAAATTAAAGGGGACCACCGGGCAAATAACAACACATTACTACATGTTTTGGTACTGTTTTGTGATATCAGATAGATACCTAACATTTTTCAAAGGGTTGAGTAATTCATAAACAAAGCAATTAATTTCCACCACTTACGGAACCACTACTATTTCCTGGTTCCTGGTTTGCGAGTGCGCCAATTCTACTCACGCGTACGTTTGTAGGCAATATAATTCCGAGCGATTCGCTTGCTGCACCCGCGGTAGTCTACACAATTCAGACCGCATACACGCATGCTTTAGAATGGTGATGCGGTTTCCAATTTTTTTTTTTTCTGCAAACATATTTTTGTGAACTTGTTGATGGAATGGAATACTAAAGATGTTACCTTTCTATTATACAAATATTAGTTTTGGGTGGTGGTACCCTTTAACTCTAGAGTACGCTAGCGCGAAGCGCTAGCGTTCTAGGTCCTCCTAATACGGGACTGAAACTGAATATTGTTTTTGCACGCTAATTGTGCTTAAAATTATACATATGATACGGTAGTTACCACCGATTTATTCTCCAATATGTGATCCAACTATCGGTTGGATTAAAATTATGGTTTTCCCCTCCATTCCGCTAAAAATCAGTGATTTATGCGCCTCCTCGACTTCTCTCCGTGTGTTAGCGCGATCGCGATGGCCGCCGATGCGAACGGCGAACGGCGGTTGCGATACACATTGTATATATACATGCGCGGTAAGCATAAGAGGACCTAGAACGCTAGCGCTTCGCGCTAGCATTCTCTAAAAGTGATGGCCGGACGTCAATCACTTTTATATAATATTTTGAAAGCAAATTTCACAACAATGAGAGCATTTTAATGGGAATTATTATTATTTCCCATGTTTTTTTTTATGATCTTTCACATGGAATTGAAATCAACCAAATCAGTTACAATTAATTTTGGGGGGCACTTCGGAAAATACCAATACTCAACGCTCCCTTTAATGGCGTAGCTAGGATATTTACAAAGGCAAGGGGGGAGGCCAGGGGGGGGGGGGCAATGAGATCTACTTTATTGAGGGGCACAGGTTTTCACCTGAAGAGACAAAAAAGAGTCTTCAACATTTAGGTGCCTGCAATTAATGATACATGACATGTGTCCTTTTGCAGGCATCTCCAAATGCAGTAACATCAAGTTGGTAACCTTTTTAAATGTTTTTTTTTTATTGCAAGTGAACTAACCCTATCTAGCATAAAAAACTTAAAGCCCTAAATATGTTTAGATTCTTTGTTGTTTTATACAGTAGTCCAGTCAAACTGGCACCTTGACCTAAAACAAATTGCAACATGGGGTTTTTCTTTGCAATTCATTTCAGGAATGTCCACTAAAGAACATACTGAAAGTCCCTCCAAATCGGAGCTGGGGAAAGTGGTATAATTTGCATGATATTCCAATTTGCTATTTTTACGATAGAAAACTTAGATTTTCAGTTTATTTTAACCTTTTTGTACAATATTTAACCTCTCAAAGTAAAATATTGATGAACAAGGACAAAAATAATTTCTGTACTTTGGGAGGTGGCATTAATATCCCGGGGGGGGGGGGGGGGGTCTGTCCTCATTGAAAGGGGGGTATCATGCGTGACCAAGATAACGAGTAATTAGGGTGGTTTTTTACGATCAGGCGAGATACTCGAGTATCTCGTTTAGGGTCTCAAAATCACCCAAAATCAGGAAATAGGGTATCTATTTTAGGCTGATGAATTACTCGTTTAGGGTATCAAAAAGATGAATTACTCGTTTAGGGTCTCAAAAACTCAGCTTACTTGCTTAGGGTATCAAAAATAGTTTTAACTTGCTTAGGGGTTTACAAAAAATTGATTACTTGCTTAAGGTATCAAAAATACTTGCTTAGGGGTTTACACACAATTTATTACTTGCTTAGGGTATCAAAAATACTTGCTTAGGGGTTTACACAAAATTGATTACTTGCTTAGGGTATCAAATTACCGATAATCATACTTGCTTAGGGTGTATTTTTTGCACCACGCAAATACTCGTTTAGGGTGCTTTTGGCAAGTCCTTGGTCACGCATGATACCCCCCTTTCTATGAGGACAGACCCCCCGGGATTAATATGGTGCAAAGTTCAGACTGAAAAGTTGCAAATTTTCAACGAAACAGTGGACATTGCTTGTTGACACCCCTTCTTGGTGGAGCACAAGCATCGTTTGGCGTGTAGGCAATGGCGTTGGACGGAGTATAGCCTAGAGAGCCTCTGTGCTAATTTTTGTTGAAAGTTTTAAAGCCAACACTTATAATTGACACATAATGATGACTTGCTGGACATACCCTTTGGAGAAGGAAAGGGGCCCATCATGAAAGGTCCTGCATTTCAACGCTCAAAACAAAAGGCTTGATTAATAAATGCAAACCCATTCAACCATTTATTGTACATTAGTAGTTTGGAAACATTATATAATCATTATTTTTAGTCTAAAATGGTTCATAAGGCGCAAAAATAGGGAAAAGGAATGAAGTTTGATCTCGAAAACGAAATATTCCAACATTATGACCAACCGTGTAAATACCATTATCTATATTATAATTTGAGTAAGGAAATCCTTTGATATTCAAAAACTTTTAGGGTTTTGCACGCCTCGGGCTGAAAAAATTCCACGTGTCATTCGTTCTGACTGCAGATCATTCTAAAGGTTTTCGATTTTTTAAATAAGTTGTTTGAAATCTCGAAATGAAATATATAGAAACTCAAAATATTTCCTGAAAGAGGATGGCTCTGGCATGGCAACGGATATTGCATGCATGCGCTAGCGCTATGCCATATTCCGGCCGCGATATGCATGCACAGTACGCTTACCCCGGTCCCCGGCGTACGTGCAATTGCAACATACATGCATGTAATAACAAGCGATGGCCTCTCGCATTCACCAGAACTCAGAAGTCATGTCCAAATTGCAATTTGTTGATTTGCTGCAGAGAGGGGGGTTCAAGCTATCATTCTGCATGTTTGGTCTACTCCTATAGCTGCGCTCATCTGGACTCTGGTAAGTACCTTATTCAAAGTTAATTGTACAATTGTCAATAGAATTATAATATGAGTTGGTATGACATTGTCATTGTCATTGACATTGTCATTGACAGTGTCAGACGTGTTTAAAAGACTTGGAGACATTATTTATTGGCTAGCCTCCCTATCCTAGCCCAATTACAATTATATGAATCATTACCATTTTGCTAACACTAACAGTGGTCAGAGTCCAAAGTGGTCATTTGGAAAAAATTGTGTGGTATAATTCTATAAATAATTTATAAATAATGAAGACAGTCACGTTAATTGACCTTTGACCTTCATCTTGACTGTCTAGCTACACTACAGACCTCTACACATTTTGTTGTACAGGTTGTCATAGACTAATCATACAATAAAAACGCTATTATAATTTGTTTTAGTCCTATTTAACTATTTGGACTCTGACCACTGACTGTTAGTGTTAGCAAAATGGTAATATGGCTCATATAATTATAATGATGCTAGGATAGGGAGGCTAGCCAATAAATAATGTCTCCAAGTCTTTTAAACACATCTGACACTTGTACAATTTATTTTGAATAAGGTACTTACCAGGGGCGTCGATCACGGGGGGATGGGGGAGGGGGGGGGGGGGGATATCCTCCCAATATTTCAGGTGGGGGGGGGGGGGTGGCCTGTATTATCACCCCCCCCCCCCCCCCCCCCCCCAATATTTGGGGTTCAAAAATATATGATAACATTAGAATTAAGGATTGCCCCCTCTCATGAATGGAAGTTGTTACTATAGTCTTCTTTAAACCACTTTTTGATAATGCAAAACGACCCAAATCCAAAATTGTCCGGGGCTGCGCCCCTAGAACCCCTATTAAGGTTATTTGACCAAGTCCCAGCCCTGTACTCATTAAATAGTTTTATTCAGGACTTAATCTCTCTTGGCAAACTTTCAGGCAATCCTGGCCCACTGTGCGTCTGCGCTTCGCTCACTAAAATTGAGCTAACTATTCAATAGGTAATTGTATTTCTGGATATTACAAATCCCAAAGCTTCCGGGGGCTTCGCCCCCTAGTCCCCCAATAAGCTTTCCAATATGGGTATCCCTTGACTTATTCTATTCAGGGTTCCATCATGATGATTACAATCGACAGTATTTATCTATCATACTAAAATTCATCCATACTTGGACAGTGCCCTCATCATAGCAGGAGCTTGCAATGTACACTCAATAATCTTCCAATCTCTAAACAGCTAAATCAAAAGCCAATTAAAGTCATACCTGTAAAGTGTCAGATATTGCACAAAATGACATTTGAGACTTCAGTCCTATATCAATATCATTGTAAAATACAATTGAAAGATTTGTGAAAGTTTGAAAGAAAACGAACACTGTTTACCTAGTGAAAAAAAACGAATATTGAGTTCATATTTTATCACCGAATACTGATGGTCTGCCATACATTGTCACAGGAATAATTAGCCTTTTGAGATATTCGCGCCCGTGTATGTAGTACAGAATTCATGGAATTCGCGTTCAAAGTTCAATCTCCGGAATGTTCCCACGGGGGTACGCGTGCTGCAATGCGGACGCAATTAGCTAAGACTATTCAAAACCGTTGGCCAACGGTTTTGAAATAATGATTTTCAATGATAATTATCTTCATACCAAAGGGACATTTGAAAAAATCAAACCCTATTTTATTCTTCTTTTACCATAAGCTAAACAACACGGTAGAAGAGAAACGAGGAAGCTCCAAGTAATTTTCGTGGATTTGGACACTTTACAGGTATGACTTTAACTAAAGAATCGTTAACTCTATATTTACATATAGACAACATATTTATATCTGGATATTACAAATCACAAAGCTTCCGGGGGCTCCGCCCCCTGGACCCCAATAAGCTTCCCAATATGGATATCCCATGACTGATGCTATTCAGGGTTCCATCAAAATGCTTGCAAATATGTATCTATCAGGATAAAGTGGCTTGGTACGAACAGTCACGTCACGTTCACGTCACGTCACGTGAAGGTTCTGTACCTTTTGTGAAACAGGTCACCCAAATCTACGAAGTGTTGGGTTACGTGACCCAACAGTTTGTAGATATACTATATGCAATTCATGAAAGCTCACGTAAATTGGCGCTTGCGTAAAACAAATTAATGTAAATTGTCGTTGAGAAGAGACTAATTCTCGGTAAATTTAATCATGAACGAACCCGTCCTACCTCAACCTGGTCTCTCTGTTAAAACGGTAAATACTGTCATATCACCCATGCCATTAAAACGGTAGATAGTGTCAATTTAGTTGCAATAAGGATGCGCGCGTGCTGCATGTAGAAAACTGTAGGTAATGTTAGCTAGCCTTCTTTCAAAGATAAACGTATTTGCCTCCTCTCTACTACTACATAATAATACTACTAAGATTATTAATAATAATAATAATAATAATAATAATAATGATGATAAGAATAATGATAATAATAATCATAATGATGACGATAATTATAATATTAGGACAACAATTAAAATATGCAAAGATGATAACAATTATGATCACATTTGTAATAATAATAATGCAAATTCATCATTGTAAAAGGAATATGACAATCTCAATAAAAGGTCTTATTCACTTCAATATCATGCTCTACTAAACGTTGATATCTTGTAGTAATATTGATCTGTAGTATTAAATGAAACAAATTAGCTTGAGCTACACAACCATTACCCAAATTTGTGTAGATGAAAGTGACTTGATCAAAACCTAACTAAACGTGTTAATATACCCCACCCTCGATTACGGTAAGAAGTATAGGTGGGGTCCGCACGGACACGAAGTAATCAGATAGGGCTCGAGCTATCTGACTTGAACCCACTGACCTCGGTATTTGTTGAGCCTGAAACAAAACAACGTCACTGAGTGGCATACTGATGGAGGGGGAGGGGGGGGGGGGGGCGCTTAATTGTTGCTTCTTTGGATATATGCTTGTTTCTCCCCTTCTTGTGTGATATACATGAGATAAAAGTATTTCCATTTTAATCACACTGCAATTCCCTTTTGTGAGAAATCTTACCCCATGTTCTTTCATTTGTAACACTGCCTACAGTCACTATATACACCCGTGGGGGGGGGGGGGCAAAATAACTATATACTTACTAACTGGCATAGTTTGGGTTTTTTTAATGGGGGGGGGGGGGGGGTATTTTTTCGGTCGACATTTCCGATGCCGAGACTGGGACTATTGGTTGAGAGCCGTGTAAGCCGGGGGAGGAGGGGTGGGTGTCATTAAAAAAAATCGAAGCCAAGACCGAAATCATTCAAAAATTGTCAAGGCCGAGATAATTGGTTGAGAGTCGTGTAGGGGAAGTGAGGGGGAGGGGGGGGGGGGGGGGCTGGGGGTGAGTCCGTTAAATAAAGTGGAAGCCGAGAGAGACATCCAAGACAACTTTTTGAGGACAAATCCGAGAAAAATGGGTGAACCATATATGAACCTTCTACCTTGGTTCATAACATATCAACTTGGCAGTTCGTATGCACTTGCCCGCATAATCTGTTTGCCTGTGACTCAGATGGATCGCGGCGCCCATGGAGTGGCGTATATAGCGTGATCAGACCAAGGACCTCCTTGCTCTTATCAAGGAGGTTTAATTAAACCTCCTTGATAAGACCGATTGCGTGGTCACACCTTATGTACACCTCTCTTCTATTAGAATCGATTCTCCCCTTGGTTCTGTTCTTTATTTTCAAAATAAATGGGGGGGGGGGGGGCGTGAGGCACGTGCCTCCGTGCTTCAATCTGCTAGCTAAGCCACGGGCGGCGCCACTGTGTGCATGAGAGGTGTTTAAAACCAAAGAAGTGGAAGTCTTCCACTTAATTCCCTGGTAACACAGTGCACGCTTTTGTTCGAAATAATCACTAATCAAATTTCATGCTACTGTCAAGGGCATTAACAACTTCTCAAAAGTGGGGAGGGGGAGACATTGCGAGGGAGCGAATTAGCGACCGAGCTGAGGAGGGTGTGGGGAAGGGGTACCCCCCCCCCCTATGTAGTCTGACCACGGGCCTGTGT
The DNA here is from genome assembly GCA_037951105.1 of Echinarachnius parma. Taxonomy (NCBI): domain Eukaryota; kingdom Metazoa; phylum Echinodermata; class Echinoidea; order Clypeasteroida; family Echinarachniidae; genus Echinarachnius; species Echinarachnius parma. The sequence goes on along the minus strand of JBAMJV010001075.1, from coordinate 23,251 downwards.
CCACCTGTAGTGCAATTCAATCGTTGTGAGATTGTTACATAGTTAGATTTTTCTGAGGAGACTTGGATTTTGATCATATTATGTAATTATGGATTATATAAATTGTTTGATTTCGAAATTTTAATGATAAACAAACAATCACTTAATTTGTACTATGTTATGTTGAGATCGATGTATGAAGAATACTTGAATGGAGAGGTAGGTCAATGAAGCAGCAATGGGAGACTTCTAATTCCGGAGTAATATTGATGATTTTATTGTCTCCAAACTTTGGAGAATAAATGTTGTCACATTGTATCGTAAAGTACATATACTTCTAAAAGAACTAGTGTTCTCCTTGTTTGATTGACAGGTACGTCTCTAGAAACTGTGATTGTAATCACATTTTGCGCGAATTCCTTTTTGTCGTGTGAAAGCAAGGCAACAGCATCACCGTGATTGTAAACTGCCATATCACCAGCGTGAACAATATCGATCAGTTATTGTAATGTGTCCAGCCGTCATAATGTTCAAGTTACGTATGATTATCACCAGGTGCGCCGGAAGCAGTTTTGGATTGGGGGAGGGGAGGGGGGCAAAACCCTAAGGGGGCTCACGATTTATGTGTTTAGGGGCTCATGCCAGAGGAGAGAGTGAGACATTGCGAGGATAAAGCGACCAAGCCCGAGGGAGCGAAGTGACTGAGCGGGGGGGGGGGGGGGGGGGGGGGGGGTGGAGGAGGGTGTCCCCCATCCCACAGTATGGAGCTTTTGCATTTTGGGACTTGAAATTGTGCAATATGGTCCATAAAACCATAAACCATATGCCACATTATGTATGATCCAACAACATAGCTTACAGCCAAAAACGAGTCCCGAGGGAGCGAAGTGACTGAGGGCTGGGGCAGAGCCAGAGGGGGGGGGGGGGGGGGGATATCCCCCTCCCGCTGGGAGGTTTGGCATTCATATACTTGAAATGGTGCAATCTGGTGCATCAAAACATAAACCATATGCCAAATCATGTATGATCCAACAACATAGCTTACAGCCAAAAATGAGTCCCGTGAGAGCGAAGCGACCGAGGGCTCGGGCAGAGCCAGAGGAGGAGGGTTTGGGAGGAGGTATCCCCCTCCCACGGGGAAGATTTGGCATTTATATACTTTAAATGGTGCAATTTGGTGCAATTCACACAAACAGCCAGAGCAATGACAGCCTACACAGGAACTATACGTGGGTGGAACAGTCCCCCCCCCCCCCCCCCCCCAGACGTACCCATACGCAAGTTACAGAACAAACTGAGATAATTTGTTTCCGCGCGAAGCCGCAGCGAAAATTAAAATAGATGTATAATTAGTTTTTAAACGTTATATTTAACAAGTATTGGCTCATATATTTTACTTTTTTCTTTCCAACTCTTCTTCTTTTCTTCTTTCTTTTATTTTCTTGGGGGGGGGGGGGGGCGGGGAGGTGGGCGGCCGCCCCCTGCCCCCCCCCCCCCCCCTACCCCGACTTCCGGAGCCTATGCTATGGTTACCATGGAATTATGCTCAAACAAGTAAAAATAATTTACCCCTAAAGAGGCCGGGCTATTTGAGGTCATTCTACGTCCGGGGGGGGGGGGGGGGGGATCATGGCCCACTTAAGATCTCGGGCGCGATGTTTATGCAGCACTTCATTAGTTTATTTGTATGTGATATTGGACCGGGTTACACCTTTAGCTGAATAGATTTTGAAGTTACAAGATGCTTAGCGTATTTCATGAAATTGTAATATTGATTTTGGCGTTGACAACTTAGTAGAACAATCTCTAGCTGATATGATAATATATTGTTGGTGGTAATTAGTTACCCTTAAAGATAGTTTTGTCTTATATTTGTTTTAGTTGTTCTGATTTTATCCACAAGACTTACCGATGATTTAGTTTGGCAATTATTTAATGTATTTCACTAGCTGAAAACTTGTGTCCTCTTTTCTGAAATACATGTAGGAGACTCAACATCGATGGATAATATAATAATTATTTTAATGGCAATAAAATACATGACAATCTAAAATAATTTTAGATTGAATCAGTTAGAAATAACAGGTTTCCCAAATAGAACACCACCCTCTTGGAGAGATGCAAATAGCATTGTGGTAATCATATATGCTATTGATAATCGAATCTAATATTTGGAAGCAAGTACAGTCTCTCTTACATGTCCTACCTCCTTCCTTTTCCGTGTTCTACGATTTATTTGGCCCACTCGTTTGTAAGGCTCTGGTTCTGTCGCCCCAGTTACTGCTATCTAAAATGGACATTTGATTAGATAGTATTCATCAATCCAAATCACAAAATATTGTCCCTAAAACAATGACTGTTAATAATAGCGATACTTAATTAATATATAAAACCAAGTTGTGTCAATGTAGGCTTTCTTCACTGTGATCATGCCCTTTCATACCCAAAATGGCCTGTAATATTTGTAAATTTAACCATGGTTATTCGTGGATGGAAGTATCATAATTACATGGTTTACAGTTACTTTAAACGTCATACAAAAGCACTGAATCCCATGATTGGATATTTAACATTTTCAGGAAGGATGGGCAATGAGTGGAGGGCTGTCGACGATCCTCATTGTTATATCATAATTACCCAATTTATTAGCTTGAGATGTGCATTTTCTACGCCCTTGTGAGCAATGCATTCAAGCACATACAATAATCTTCAGTAGTAATCTATTGTAAATGATGAGCTATAATATTAAACCATTTCTACCATTTGTTCATAATCATACCCGATTAACAGGGAAACAAACGTATATTAAAGCTATAGATAACGTTGTTTAATGGGACGAGACATTTACCGATGATTCCGTCGGACAGTCATTCAGTTCACCACCTGAATACGATTGTTCCTTTTTTGTTAGAAGTATTATAAAATACATAGATCCATACATACATTTGCAGTAAAATGGCTCAATAATTCACAATTTTACGATATATGATCAATCTCATCAATAAAATTAGTTGAGTTCGAAAATGAAACAGAATAAACATCTACCTGTAAATAAATTATAATGTTTGCAACCAAAGAAACATAATGTCAAGACTATTGATGTGGTTATTAGAGGGATTTATTAACTTTGTTAACGTAATATGTAAAAAGTGATGAATAGTTGATAAAATGTATTTTGTTGTTATCTGATATGACCACTTGACCACGTTATATGGCCCTAGTCATGAGCAAAAATGCGAAGTGATATTCACTAACTTATTGCACTCACTTTGTACATGGTTTTTGCGATCCGTTGGATTATTTAACATTATGAACACTTCAATCGTAAATATCTTTTTTCACGAAAGGTCAATTTTGTTAGCTCCTTCCTTTTCCGCATGTTTTCGATATCTTTGGCACACTCGTCGGTAATGCTTTGGTTCTGTTCTCTGAAGTAAACATTTAATTGGAAACAATCAAATAATATGCCACGATAATTTTCCATTAATTGAAGCAAGAAGAAATATTAATACAGTGTAGTTTACGATGTCATGTGATGAATTTTCTAGCTTAAGAAAATCTATTAACTTTTCTGCATGTCATTTCTTTATTCTTGAATCTGTCTTTCTTCATTTATTCATTCATTATATTCACTTCGCTATAGAAACAAAAAATTAATACAGGCAAATACACAGATTATGCGTCCCGTTTTGCGTCCTCGACCATGTCAACGAAAATCTTGCAACTACATTGATTTATGCATGACTGGCAACGGGTGAGCGGAATATTTCAGGCAGGGTCACAAGTCCAGAAACAAAGGGCAAGAAAACCCGACTTACACGAATCAAAGTATTGTTCAGGGGCTGCGGAAAGGTTTTGAAAGTGTATGTGTGGTGGGGGGGGGGGGGGGGTGACCACATTTAGGTCGTTATTATAGTTATTATGTTGTGCTTATGTATTTCTTTGTTTTAAGCCAAAAACGTGGGGGGGGGGGGGGGCGCAGCAACAAGGGAAGATATGTTTTTCCAGAGTAGCAACTAGCATAGAGTGAGTATTAACTCCAAACATTGGTGTATACAAATTGTCCCAATATAGTCTAAACAGTGATACAATATAACAGTAAAACCATGGGATCTAAATGCAGTTTTTATCAGAGAGGTCTTATCAGACGCATCTTATCAGACGTCGGTCCCGTTGCAGAAAGAGATACAATTGATTTTAAGCTACAATTCAGTTATATCATGTGTTCTAAATGTGCAAATATGATTGGTTGAAACGCACAATTTATTTGACTTACACTTAATTGTAATACGTAATTTACAATCGGATGTGTCTCTTTCATCAACGGGACCTGTGGTCTTTCACCTCAAAATTGTTTGGGGAGAGCATGTACGATCTTCATAATCAAGGTCAAACAAAGCAGTGCTGTTTTGATAGAGAGAAAACACAATCATAGGGTGTTTACATGCACAGCTATAGGATTAGTGAACGATGGAGGGTCGTTTATCACATGGAGTGACGTTATCTATTATACCGAACACAAAAAGTAACTTACCCCCTAAGCAATTGCTCATAATTTCATAACCAAGAATCGTTTCAAGATGTCGCCTTGCCAATATATATCCCTATGGTAGTTAGGAAAACAATGTGTACAAATAAGAGGTAACCATTAATCCATGGTTGAGTGAGCACACATTACAGACAAAATAGTCATATTATCATTATCACGAATTATTGAGAATTAGAAAATTAAAAAATGTACTGTTTTACAAATGCAATTAATGCATTTTACCACATGTGCCATACAAATAATCCAAATTAATGAAATATAAAACAGCATTGTTTCATAAACCATGATTAATGCATTCCGACACATGTGCTGATCGATTCACAACAATGTACAGGCACACGCAATACCTTGTGACATAAAGTGATGAATATCTCTGATTTTCGCACAAATCGAACTTAACAAATGTGCCAATATTGTGGTAAGATGACATCTTGAAATACTTATCGGTTACGAAATTATGGGCAATTGCTTTAATAGGGGTAAGATACTTTTTCTGCTCGGTTTAGATGAGTTTGGTTACTTTGTCGGAAGTCTGGTATACCACAGCGCCGAATGTGGTCTTATCTAGGTGGGGGCAAATAGAGTGGTGAAGTGTGATGTCATAAATGATGTCATAAACATTTTTTTTTTTTTGAATTTTTAAATTTGGACTTCATTTTCAGAAAGAGCATAACAAATAATGTCCAAATACAGAAAATCAAAGGAATAGGTTGCGTATTGACTGAGATATGCCCATCCGAATGATTTTTTTGTCAATGGGCAATCAGTGTTATAGTGCACTGGTTCATACATTTATGAACCAGTGCACTATAACACTGATTGCCCATTGAAGTAAAATTCATTGGCTTCTACTAAACCAAACACCCCTAAACATTTAATCTGTAATTTTATAACCAGGAATCCTTTCAAGAATCGTCTTGCCAACATATTGATAATTATGGTAGTACAAATAAAAGAGGTTGAGCATTATAGAGGACATAGTCATAAATTATTTAAAAATTCACAAAACTGTAAAGTAATATAATTATTACTTGCAGTTTAGTGAGTATTGAGAAATTTAAAATTGCACTGTTTTACAGTTTGCAGTGTAATAATACATTTTAACCACATGTGCCATTAAATAATGAAAATGGATGGAAATTCAATCAGCATTGTTTCACAGAACACAGTTAATGCATTAAAGGGATCTAGTAACATTGTCCACATACTCAAAATCAAATTGTAATTCTAGCGGGTCCCTCATAATTATCTTGTTGTATTTGTATTGACAATAGAAGCATCGGACAGATTTTTTTCTACACTTTCTTAAAAAGATACATGTATGTACGATTGAAGTGTTTATATGCATGTAGCCGAACTCACACTCAATGTCGTGAAAGAGTGAAGTACAATATTTGGAAGTAGCTTTTCTCTCATACTTTGCGTTATATTCATATTTTGTTTAACGATAAAGTGATTGGATTTTAAACCACCCACTGGATCAGGGGCCGTGGGGGGGGGGGGGGGGGGGCTGCAGCCCCCCACTATTTTGGCTTAAAACAAAGAAATACATAAGCATCAAATAAAGAAATATATAACAGTTCAAATGTGGTCAGCCTCCCCCCCCCCCCCCCCCCCCCCTCCTCACTTTCAAAACCTTTCCACGGCCCCTGTGGATAGTCATACAATTGTCAATGAGTTAATGAATATCGCTTTGCATTCGCTCATAATAGCCATATATGCCTAATTACTCAGAAATTCTACGGCGCTGAGTCGGTCTAGACAGTATATCATATCAAACATTACAACTACTACAAGAACACAACAAGGGCACGTCATCCTAAATAGTGCCATAGAGGGGTCAGTCCTTGCTCGATTGACCAATAACGTACACTTTACGCAGGGACCCTCACCTGCTAACAATGTACGAGACGCGCGACGATGTGTAACGACCCAGTAGATTGGCCTGAAGTTCTGATTGACAACAAAAGGTCACCGAAAGAGGGCCTATAGGGATCGGGTCTGGATTCAGTGGATTCGTATGAAAGTGTGAATTAATTTTGTCCCTGTGTTGCAGGAAGACTTGCAATCGATTGTACAGTTGCAATCAATTGCAAGTCAGATCATGTGACTAAATGCGCCGCTCTGATTTGCTAAATATGCATACTTTCTGACTTACAATTAATTGCAACTTTAAAATGGATTGCTACTTTTTTCTGCAACGGGGCCCTGGTATGTCAAATTATAAATTATTAGTTAGCATTGATGTTTCTACTTAATAAGACTTCTTGACATTGATTTTAAGTTCACAAAATAGGCTAAATTAATTTCGCCCATTGTAGCTTAAATATCTTATTACGTCATGTAACTTCCATCTGATATTAGAGACCATGTACAATCCTTAACGATAATAACATAATCAATAATTTACCTGTATATCCCAATTAAAACAGCTATAGTGCTTTTCCTTGCATGCCATTTTCAGCATGTCCCGCAATATTCATTTCAGTAACGACAAACTCATATTATCGGCAAAAGAGCATGCATTAACACCCATTCCATTAGTTACTATGTTGATGATGGGAGAGGATATTATGACAGAAGTAGATTATTTGATTTGTGTATTTCATTTGTAATTGTTTAAAATCTTCAATATGTTTAGATAATTCTTCCACTGATCATTTTACCAACGAATTTATGATTCCAGACTAAATATTAAGCCTAATAACTTGACATAATTATGGAAAGAATATTATTTGGCATTGAATGATCAAAAATGATTGAAAAGAAAGAAATATTAGCATAGCTGTAAACAATACCCCTCCCTTAGTTCCTCCAAATGAAATAAAGGCATGGGTTAAAAATCTGTCTCCGCTAGGACTATGTATATATATATATTTATATATAATAGATAAGAAGAAAAGGAGAGTAAGGGCGAGGCGTAGCTTGCGTATAGCCTACTTGTACTTCAATAATGTTTGACACGATCCATTTTCTTTTTCTTTCGTGATGATTTGAATAGCCCTGATGAAGTCCAACACCATATGAAATATTGGCACAATAAATTGAAGTATAAACGCTAACTACGCCTGGCCTTTAGTCTTCTTTTCTTCTCATAATTATGCACACGATTGGCAGCCAACTGTGAAAGTGGGTGGCAGCATTTCTTGCTCTATATAACCCTAACCCTAACCCTAACTCTAACCCTAACCAAATATATATGTAATGTTCACGTTTTGCTTGTATATATAATACATGTACAAGAGAACAAATTGTCCGGTTTTTTTACTACGCCAACGCAACCCAACTTTTTAAACTTTATAATATATGGAGGAACATTGCTTATTAAGCTACGCCTACTATTTTTTGTCCCTCTTAATCATTTATGATCACTCCTTGCAATATATATATATATATATATATATATATGCAAATATATTTTAACAAACAAATAACTTACATATATGTTTCTGTTTGTTTCCGATATATACAACACTCACATGTAGACACATTACTTAGTATTACTAAGTAATGTGTCTATCATTAATTTGCTTATCTGCAACATTACTGTATAATTAAAGTAATATATCAGGTGTGCTTTTCAATTATATGATCAGTTTAAATCATTAATGGAATATCCTTATAAATCAATTTAATTACAATATCCATTATGATACACTATGTATAATCACAAACATTATTAGTAACCTACTGTAGTGTATAGTAATAGTGTAGTAGTATTGTAATAATTTATTACAACTTTCTAAAGAGAAAGTACACTTTTGGTCGAACTAAATGTTTGTTCTCACAACTTACACAATATCAATGCAAATTAATAATGAATGAACATATATATAACATTTCATCCGGCTAATTCAAGAATTATGTTATTATTATTCAAAAGGCATCTTTTAAAACATAAGATGGCGCTCTCTAAAACATTGGTGTCAACCATTTCTTATAAAATAATTTAATTTTATGTTTTGAAAATTGTTGATTCGATAGAGAGCTCAACAACAAATATTAATAGACATCTAAGCTATTTCTTCAAAAAGGTTCGGACATAATATATTTGTCTGAATTTTTAAATAAATGTGGATCCCAATGTATTTCAATCGGATATATTTCTATTTATTTTTTGATTATAGTTAAAATAATATAATAGTCTTTTAAAGGGGTAGTTTAGTTTTGGTAAGGCTGAACTTTAGTAGCCAAAACCTGCACAGTAACATTATAAACTAATAGTTATAACTCCACCATGCTCGAAAGGTATACAAAATTACAAACGACTAAGTAAAAAGCCTGTTATCATTCAAAAAGAGCGATTAAGACACAAGAGGGCGCTTTTTAAAAAGGCATTGGTTTCAACCATTTTCATACAAAATTATGCATGTGATGTTTTGTTGCTATAATGATTAAATAGCGAGATCATCAACAACTATTTCAAAAACGCTTTTGAAAATTTTTGAAAAAGTGCATGCATTTTTTTTTTTCTTTCTAAAAATCATCTAATTATTTGGGCCCCAAATAATTATAAGATCAGATATATTTATTGATATTTCAGCCGTTTCTGGGTCGATTTTGACCAAATAAAGTTTATTCTGCCATTAAAATTGCATGTTCTCTCAAATTCGACACTCAGTTTTTCATTACCTCACAAAAAAGTTGTGATGTGCAGCGCCCTCTCTACCAAAACTAAACTACCCCTTTAACTGATTTTGATGTAAAAAAAAAAGGAGCTATTGAATTTAAACAAGACTGAAGATGTTATAATTTCATAAAGGTGTGAATGTTTTCGATACGTTACGATTTTTAGTCTAATATCGTTATATCCGACTTTAAAACGACATTGACGCCAAACAGGTGTATAGACAATATCATTTCACATAAGTATTGTTGTCTATGTCTATTATGTTCATGAATCCTTGCGATTTACAGAATAATATCGTTTAAATAAGTGTAGATGCTATCACCAAAGTGTGATTTGTTCTCGATTTGTTTCGATTTCTAGTTTAAAGGGATCGTTGAGTTTTAGTATAGAGGGCGCTACTCAAAATATTTTTTGTTAGGCAAGTCAAAAATGAATGTCAAATTCGAAAGAGAATACAATGTTAATGATACTGATAGAATAAACTTCATTTGATCCAAAACGGTTCCGAAATGGGTAAAATAACCATTCGTAATAATTGTGGGGCCTCCGAACTATTCGACAATTATTAACCAGCCATTAAAAATGTGTATTCGCTTCCTCTTTTCAAACATTTACAAAAGTGGTTTTTAAATAGTTGTTAATAATCTCTCTATCTAATCACTACACATGCACAATATATGGTTGACATATGAGTGCCCAGAGAGCGCCCTCTTGAGTTTGAACGGCTCTTTATGAATGATAACAGGCTTTTTACTTAGTCATTTGTATTCCTTTCGAGCATGCTAAGTTATAACTATTAGTTTGTAATAAATTATAATATAATTTTGCTAACACAAATTTAGTTTGATCAAGACTGTACTCCCTTCACCAGAACTATCTCTTCAACATATCGTTTAGATATCCCGACTTAAAATCGACATTGAATTGTCACAAGACAGTGTGTATTTTATCAGTTAAGAAAAGTTGTTAATGTTCGTAATTCCTTGCGATTTCTAGTCTAATATCGTTTAGATATCCAACTTAAAATTAACAATGAATTTAAACAAGTGTAAATGTTGTAGAAAAGTTGTCATTGTTCACAATTCCTTGCGATGTCCAGTCTAATATCGTTTAGATATCCGACTTAAAATCGACAATGAATTTAAACAAGTGTAGATGTTATCAAAAAAAGTTGTCAATGTTTATAATTCCTTGCAACTTCTAGTTTAATATCTTTAAGACATCCAACTTAAAATCGACAATGAATTAAAACAAGTGTAAATGTTATACAAAAGTTGTCAATGTTCATAATTCCTTGCGACTTCTAGTCTAATATCGTATAGATATAGGGATAGTTGAGTTCTGGTAAGGAGAGTACAGTTTTGGTGAAACTGAATTTTAGTAACCAAAACCTACATCATTACATCACAAACTAATAGTTATAACTAGGTAGGAACACAAAATTCCAAATGACGTAGTAAAGATCATTAAAAAAGAGCCGTTAAAACGTAAGAGGGCGCTCTCTAAACACTCATCGGTTTTAACCATTTTGAATAAAATATTGTGCATGTGATGTTTTGTTGAAATAGTGATTAGATAGAGAAATAACCAACAACTATTAACATACCTATTTTGTAACTTTTTGAAAAGAGGAAGCATTTAAACAAAAATTTTAACGGCTTGTTTAAAATTCTCTAATAAACCTGGGGCCCCAGCTTTATTACAAATTGTTATATTTATAGATATTTCAGCCGTTTCTGAACCGATTTTGATCAAATAAAGTTTATTCTGTCACTAAAATATTATGCTCTTTCAAATTTTACAATCAGTTTTTCATTATCTCACAAAAAAATTATTATGTGTAGCGCCCTCTCTACCAAAATTCAACTATCCCTTTAAAATCAACAATGAATTTAAACAAGTGTAGATGTTGTAAAAAAAGTTTGGCAATGTTCATAATTCCTTGCGACGTCCAGTCTAATATCGTTTAGATATCCAACTTAAAATCAACAATGAATTTAAACAAGTGTAGATGTTATAAGAGAAAAGTTTGACAATGTTCATAATTCCTTGCGACGTCCAGTCTAATATCGTTTAGATATCCGACTTAAAATCAACAATGAATTTAAACAAGTGTAGATGTTATCAAAAAAAAGTTGTCAATGTTCATAATTCCTTGCGACTTCTAGTCTGATATCGTATAGATATCCAACTTTAAATCAACAATGAATTTAAACAAGTGTAGATGTTGTAGAAAAGTTGTCAATGTTCATAATTCCTTGCGACTTCTAGTCTAATATCGTAAAGATATCCAACTTAAAATCAACAATGAATTTAAACAAGTGTAGATGTTGCAGAAAAGTTGTCAATGTTCATAATTCCTTGCGACTTCTAGTCTAATATCGTATAGATATCCAACTTAAAATCAACAATGAATTTAAACAAGTACAGTTGTTAGCTTATTCGATATGTTATTGCAATATGAATTCTAGTTTTAATATACCTTTATTCAATTTAAACAAAGTTGGTTGTGTATTGTTTTTATCTGTTTTTACTCCTCTGAAATAATTGACCACACACACACAAGCACACTCACTTACATACATACACTCACAAACTTACATACATATAAAAATACATACATACACACACCCACTCGTTAACAATCATAAATAAATGTAGCGTTTTTCTTTGTTGGCTTTTGAAATGATCATTGTAGCTAAGTTTTGAGAGTTGCATATATACTTAAGTGTCGATTCATTGTTTATTAAACCGTTTCATGGACGTTTTAAGTTAAGCTAGTTTAAATTATAAAACAAGAATGAATTGCCACAACGTAAGCTTGTGACTGAGTATTAACCAGTATTGCTTCAACTGGAGCTAGCAAACTTTCTCTCTATCAATACAGCATGCACGCAGATAAACATATTCACTCTCAAAAACACGCACACATCAACACAAACATTTACACGCCCGCACGTGTATACACTTACAGGTAAATATTATAATGTACATGACTTTTGTAGCTAATAGCCCGGTCACATTATTACCGGAAAGCGTAATCGGATGCGCGACGAATATAAAATTTGCGAAAACAAATTTCCGGTGGTGAAAGTCGTCTTCATGTGCACAAAACATTCCGCCAAATAGAACAAAGTATACATCGCCTGACAAAAAAAACAGACAAGAAACCTATAGTACAGACACGAACGAATTTAAAATGTTACTCTCCCTCGGGCATCCGCTTACGCCATCAGGTGATATGTGACCGGGCATTTTAAGGCAGACATGCTTTAAATAAATCCTACGTTAATTTAACCGTACAAATTATCAAACCAAATTAAATCACATTAATGCAAACATATTGCGCAGTTCTCAGGATAATGCGCGTTACAATTATCAATTTAATGTACAAAATTACTGTATTCTAGTGTAAAACCACGATTAGTGTGATTAACAATAACAACAAAGACACTGCATGTACCAACTATATCAAAATACGGAAATCATGTTACCTTATGAACATGAAACTAACTTCTTTGTTGAATAGCCTGACGAAGTCAATTTTAAAGAGTACAGATAATCGGTGAAAGTGGCATACATTATTTTGAAGTCACAAAGGAAACATCAAATGGAAAAGTTAATGAGAATATCAAACCAAATATGGAAACGGAATGAATCAATAAATGGGCTATGGGCTATATTTATAAAAACACACACAAATTAAACAAACAAACATAACGAAAATCCACAGTTGCACTCAACAATATGCTACAAGACCATGAAATGCGTTTTGAAATGTCTTGCAAATTGATCTTGCTAGTGATGTTTGTGAAAGATTGCACGCGTGAACGTGAATAATAATAATAAGTCTAAAATAACACTGTAAATATCAATCAGTCTTTCTTAGAATTCCAGCAATTCTAATAATAACCGGGTTTCTCTTGACTTATAAAGGTATTTAATCAGACAATGTTCGATTTTCAAAGTCTCACTGACAAACTGTTAACACTGCTGTGCACACTAGTTAAGCAAATAATAAGATAATAATAGTAGCGCCTAATATGTTTGATACTCATCTTATAAGCGCTTTACAATAATGATATTTTCCCCGGTCATAACATACAATGCAAACCAGCACACATTCCCCTTCTCAATCTCTGCTTAATAACATCCGTTAATTGAATGTGATTTCGCACATCAGTGCATACAGCAATGCCCCGTTGCAGAAAGAGATACACTCAAGTGTAAGTTTCAATTATTTGGAAGTCAGATCATGTGTTTTAAAATGCGCAAATCTGATTGGTTGAAAACGCACTTTTTTTGTATTCACAATCGATTTTTCCTTTTTGTGCAACGGGGCACCGCTCATATGTGTACACAGTTGATCTACCCTTTGATGGTATTTGCATTATGTAAACAAATTACTGGATACCTTTCACACAGTAAGTCTTACTTTGTGAAAGGTATCTAGTAATTTATACAAGAATGTTACGTATTGACCCGTTTACTTACAGGGAACCTTCATACCCACCCTAAATTATAATTGTTTACAATGTTCAATACTAGAATACTGGTAATTATTCCACCACAAGTTCAGACAGATATGTTTTCCGAAAAAAGTTATAACACATTTTAAAAACTCATCACTATGGGTCTGCAGTAGAAAATGTATTATTGTGAAACCTATATGGCAATTAATTTGTATCTTCTGCAGACCCAGGAATACTGTTCGCAGTAGATAATTATGATAATGTAAAACAGGGCACACAATTATTATTGGAAACAATTTTTAGAGTTCCTGGTGGAATATATCAATAAGTACTAAGTTTATAAACATGACTTTGAGGGTGTTGGCTCCCTTTAAGAACGCATCATCGATATAATATATATTTATGACACCCTTTCACCGATTCGTATTCTTCGAGCGCTAATATTCATTCAAGATAGACAATCTTATAAATTACCGTTCATTAGCTAACATTAAATCAGAGAAAGACTAAATACAGGAAATTGTGTGTAAACATGCCATGCATACAAAAATACATTCATACGAAAATGGGCCCACGGACCAAACACATATTAATAAGTGTAGGAAGATATTAGAATAAAAAAAGAGACACATATGATTCAATAATACAATGCGCTAATATTTACTTTTAAGCTTGATACACAACATACAACACGGGTATGAATGGAACATAACACTTATTTTTAAAGCCCCAATACCTTGTCAATATTTTAACCACAAGAAGTGCTTCACAGAAAACCCACGGATGTAAAAGGTCATGAATGCTAATATTGGATTTTACGTTTCAGATCCTCATTGTCCACCTCTCCATTGAGTGCATTTTAAATTGAAAGAGCGCTTTTAACCCAGTTTCTCGCAATCGTAGCATAGCATAATCCCACAATGAATCTACAAAAGCAACACTCCCAATTAAATTCGTCGAATACAAGGAATACACTTATAAACATTGTTGAACTTTTTTTGTTAGTCTGTGATATTTTTTTTATAAATGGGAATGGTTCTGAATTCTCGTCGAACATTCGAACGATGACCCGTAATTATCCCGAATCTGTTCCAATAGTAAATTACACATCGGACCAAGCAAGGGACGGAAGACATAAAACACCCGTCTGCTGCTGTTGTGCCTATGAACCCCGCCCTCCTGGAATTGACTTTACATATCACATTCCCTCTTGAGAGCTAGATACATCACCTACATCTCCGCTAGATTTACACATCAACATGTCTATGTCATCTTCCTTTAGTGTTCTCGAAATGCTGGTGAAGGCACTGCTTAGCATCTTGGATGTCTTCCAGATTCCTCTCTCCAAAACAGAACACACCCCGCATCTCTGAATGATGTCGTTCTGTAGCACGCACTGTACCGCAATTTGCACTGAAGAGACAAACAATTGCACAATATAACGTAGCAGGGGCTTTACAATACCACATAAACTTATATAACCAACAAAATAAAGGTTGATGGGTCCGAGATCTCAGGCTGGCAGCTACGAAAATTACCACTAGTGTATTCTACATCATGTTGACCACAACTACCCTCACTGTGCATCTTATTTAGTCCCATGTGGGCAAATAATTACGTTATTTTTATCTGACTGAGATCGTTTTCAGTGTAGGGTGTTTTTTTAAAATCACTTATCACAACGACGTCCTAGAATAGTAGATACGGGGTACAAACACACACATTAACTAAACAAATAAGACAAAAGTAGCTCTTAAAGGGATAGTTGAGACTGAGTTTTGGTAAAGAGGGCACTCTTTGTGAGATAATGAAAAGCCGACTGTCAAATTTGAAAGAACATACAATTTTGATGAAAGAATAAACTTTATTTTATAAAAATTGGTTCAGAAACGGCTGGAATATCCTTCAAATATTTGTATTCAAAAGTTTATTCGCCAGGGAACATTTTTACATTTTTAAGAAAGAAAATAAAAAAGCTTATAGAATGTACCTAAAAAAAAAAAGCTTAATAGGTTTTTTAAAGTTGTTGATTATATCTCTAGTGAATCATTATTTTAACAAAACATGACCAAGGCCATAAGGCCACTAGTTTAGATGTGTAGGGAGGGTGGCGGGGGGGGGGGGGGGGGGGGGGGGGGGGGGGGGGTAAACAAGACCGATTGTTGCTCAAGACCACTGGTTTACATGACCAAGAACAAACAATAAAACGTTTACCTTTCTGTACTTGGCGCACCCCCCCCCCCCCCCCCGTATTTTCATGCATTATATTGTTTACTGTTTAATCCATTGATCGTATTCAGTATAAGCATGCATTGCGCAAACATACACGATACAACATGCAGTGGCGTAGCGATGGGGGGGGGGGGGGGGGGTGGGAAGGGGAACGTGCCCCCCCCCCCCCCCCTCCCCAAATAATTTGGAAAAACAATACAAAACATAAGGGGTAATTTTGGAAAAAACAAAGAAATATATAAGGTGTGCCCCCTCCCCTCCCCTGTCATTTTGCTGATAGCAAATAGCTTTCTTTGTCGAATGCAGAGTGAGGTATGTTCTATGTGATGCTCAAGTTGGAGTAATCGTCGATCATCATCCCCTTCGTCAATTGGCACACTATACAGTAGACCGTAGGTTATGGTTTTGGTTCTGAGAAGTATACACGAGGATGAAAATGAAAATATCATGATTAAATTCCGGGAGTCAGACATCAAAGTTGCTTTTACACAAATGAGATCTGTAAAACCTGTCTCATGAGCTATGTATCCCCTATCATAAAGACTTCAATATATGATTAAGAATCCCGTGAAATGTTTAATGCAAACACCATTTTACTAGTTACTGATATATCCTGTTGTGAACTTAGGATGACCCAAAATTCGAATCCATTGTTGCCACGATGAACAATCCATGATGTCCCGGAAAAAGGATCAAGATCAGATTATGCTAATGTTTATTAAACTTTGCCGTTCACTTCGCACTTCAGTGTAGCTGATATAGAGATGCTAGTAATTGCTGTTCAGCTGACTTCATAAAGACGATGTTCTAAATTAAACATGTACAATAAGATTAATCAAATCCCAATTCAGTATTAAGTTAATACATTTAGTGTGCTAATATATATGATTGATACATATTATACAAGTTCACATGAGGGTGTAATATGCATTTTAAAAATGTTGAGCATTGATAAATACTGGATAGAATACATTATATAAATAACGTGTGTCTTGCCCTGGCTGGTCCCAATTATGAGTAATTATTCCAGCACCTTCCACAATGGCCTTCTCCAAGACCACTGCATATGTTTGATGTCATACCTGTTCATATCTCTTGCTCAGTTGCTCCGCCATCCCTTCAGCCTTCCTTTCATTCCAAAACATGACATGCCCAGTGATTGTGCTTTCCCTTGCTGCATGCATCAAATAAAATATTGGTGAACACAAGTTAAAACGTATGAACATATAATATAAACATTCTAAAAACTGGCTTGTTGCAATCGTGGTTTGTCCACCCATTTTGTAAAATGTGTCAATGACTTTTGAGACCAAAGCAATAGACTGTCAAAACCCCTTTCAGTTGGCGGGGGGGGGGGGGGGGGGGGGGGCTATTATTTTGTGTTAGTATTTATATTAGTAGTGTTATTAGTACTATAATATTATATATACTATATTTATCATTATTATTATCATTATTATTATTATTATTAGTAGTAGTAGTAGTAGTATTATTATTATTATTATTATTATTATTATTATTATCATTATTATTATAATTATTATTATTATTGTTATTGTTATAATTATTATTATTATTATTATTATTATTATTATTATTATTATTATTATTATTATTATTATTATCATTATTATTAATATTGCCATTTTTATTATTATCATCATCATCATAATTATTATCATCATTGCTGTTCCTATCATTTCTAAATAAGTAAATGATATTTAATTGTAACCAAATATCATTCCCTAAAACATGGGGGATTATTGAACATGTCATCCCCTCCATATTGTGAGGTGGGGATGCAAACCCCTCGTCCCTACCCCCCCCCCCCCCCCCCCCACTGTCTTCGCCTTTTTAATTGGGCCACTGGGATGCGTAACCCCAAATATTTGTGAAAGCTATGTAACCACACAGACAAGTTACATAGATCCAGAATCTATATCAAGATCTGCGTCTCAATGAATCGGGTTTTAAAGGGACTTAGTAACATTGTCCAAATCCTCAAAATAAAATTGTAATTCTAGCGGTTCCTTTATACCTTGTTGTATTCGTATTAACAATAAAATCATGGGACAGCTTTCGGTTTTTCAAATTTCCCTTTCATTACAAAGATATGTATGATTGAAGTATTTAGATAAGAAAATCTCCGGGCGAGATTTTCATCCCTGTACAAAGTGAATGCAGTGAGTTGGTGAATATCACCCAATATCACTTTGCATTTTCGCTCATTACTTGGCCATACATTGTCCATTTGACCTGAAATTTTCACACAATACCCTGAGGACATATGAGATAACAACAGTATACATTGCATCAACCATTCATCAGTTTTTGCACATCTCAACAAAGTTACTAGATCCCTTTAACTGTTCTGTATTTTCTGTTTGTCAGACTCGAAGTCAAAGTCACCTGCAAAATACATAGACATGGGAAGTGTTAAAAGTTATCAAGGATAATGACATGTGTTTCTCAAAAAATACAAAATATATTCAGTGGCGTATAGAGCTAGAAAATAAATGAGTTTGTTACATAATCCAAACTTTCACGGCGGTCGCCTAATTTCCTTGTTAATTGATTCATAATATAATTTTCATTTCATTTCATTCCGTAAACGTCGATTTCTTCTCGCCATTGGAGGAGGGGGGTCATACGTCATTTCGACCACCAACTCTCTTTTCCAATCGAATTAGATAAAAGGCATGATTTAAATTGATTTGGGAGGGGGCCCATGACACCCCACCCCACCGCTTAGTTTGTTTGTAATTATGTTGTTATCAAATAATGATAATGGCCGTGCACAAGTAATACATCTATATAATCAGATAAAATCACCACAGTGTTCGTTCGAGATTATGTGTACTAAATGACGGCGGCATAGGAATGGCTGTAAAGTTACAATACAGTGGCGGATCTACGGGTGGGGGTGTTAGGGGGTTTAACCCCCCCCCCCCCCCCCCCCCCCCCTTTAGGCTGCCAAGTGAAAATGTGGTGTGCATAGAAAAACACTGCATTGTTTTTATGGTATCCATTGTATTAGTAGATGCCATGAAAACATCACACGGGGGTTCAAAATAGAAAAAACAATCGCCTAGAGGGGGGACACCTCTCGCACTCTCCCCCCCCCCCCCCCCCACTCGCAGTTACGCGGCTTGGACTTCGCCGCTGGGCTGGGGTCAACCCCCCCCCCCCCCCCCCTTAGCCAAAAAGCTAGATCCGCCCCTGCAATATGATAGTGTATGTCTATAGCTGCATGAGTGTCACACAACTGCATGAACATTATGAAAACTACACGAACGGGTATAATGAAATGCATATACCGGCGTACGGTAGAGGCACATTGCATTGTAACGGTGTTGTAACACCGAGTGGCACTAGTTTAGTTACAACTATTCTGTTTAGCACTGCATTTTGTAATGATTCTTTTATTGAATTGTGTAGTTTTATACTTATACACACCCTTTATCTCATAATAAAACACTAGCACTTTTAAACATATATATTTACGCTTAATATTCAGGTGAAGAAAAACAAACATCCATTCAGTTCCAGTATCTAGCTAATCACTATCATGCCTAAATTAGCATTTTATTTGCTGCAGTAAACTTACCGAAATGTCTTCTTACTTCATCACAGATAATCCAGACAATTCGCACTAAAATATCAATTCAATACCGAAATCACTGGCCAGTATTACGTAGGCATACTCCGTCAAATAGATGCAAAAGCTCGATTGATCCACGTGTGGTATATGACATACTGTTCTCGGTCTACTACTCAGTACGTGTATTAGTACTGTCGCGGCGATATTGTGTGGTCAATGAGAGCGCGCAGAATGAACCCCAGTTTAGACAAGTGCGCATGCGTGCATTCAACCAATCGCTGCTTGCATTACTAGGGTGGGGGTGCGTAGACCTGTATTGCAATGCGTCCGTAAGTATATTGTCCGTGCGTACGCGTGCGCCATAGTGCCATAAAACGGCCTAAATTGACACTATTTACCCGTTTTAATGGCATGGGTGATATGATAGCATTTACCGTTTTAGCAGAGAGACCAGGTTGTCCTACCTATACTGTAAATACCAATTATAGGCGTACACAGGCCTGGGGCAGGGGGATGGACACCCCTACCCCCATCCCCACCCCCTTACATAATTCAAGAAATGTCTTGGTCTCGGCCATCGAAATTTGTGACCGGTCCTGGTCTCGTCCTCGGCTGCGGTCATTTTCTACGGACACCCCCTACCCACACTCCCCCCGCTTACTTCAATTTGTCTGGACGAATATCCCCCCCTACACGTCCCACCCACCCCTTGAAAAAATCCTGGGTACCGCCACTGCCTACAAGTAGGCTAGTTCGAATGTCAAATACATTAATTGATTTATTTCATATTGATTGGTTGGTGTGATTGTTTCATTATAATGATTGACTGATTAATTGATATATTGACTCGATTCAATAACCATAAATACACACTCTTTAATCAAATCATTGTTTATTACTTTTAAACTCATTGATCACTGCAACTCACTCACTCACTCACTCACTCACTTTCACAGGCATGCATATATTACAACGCCGTTAAGGGCCCAGTTGCAGTACGCTCAGACGTCGAGCGCACGGGAACTTCAGGCGTATGCGAACTGAATTGTTCGCTGCGTGTAGCAATTCAGCTGGAAATCAACATTTGCCAAATCCACGCACGACACGTCTTTAGAAATACTCCAATAACAAGATCAAATAATGCCAAGTTGGTATGGTTGTACATTACCTAAATGACAGAACTGCATCATTATCGTCTCAGATTACTCTGAATTATTGCACGTACATATTATAAACATAATGACTGAAAAAGATTTGATAAGGGGGTATCGGCATTTTCGTCGACATTTTTAAATCTCTTTGTGCGGTATGTCTAGTCTTAGTAACAAGCGTTTGCAATTAAAAATCTTGATTAAACGCTCACGTCACGATTTGTGGTTAACGCGACACTTCGAGTTTTACCTGGCATGGAAACGACAAAACTGTTGGGTCACTTTACCCTACACTTCGTAGATTTGGGTGACCTGTTTCACAAAAGGTACAGAACCGTTCACGTGACGTTAACAGTGAACGTGACGTGACTGTTCGTACCAAGCGGATAAAGTTCATATTGGACATAGCCCAGCTCATATCATAATGCTTGCAATGTACACTTAACAATCTTCAATTTCTAACAGCTGAATCAAAAGCTTTGGGGCCCCCCTAACCCCTCCCCCCCCCCCCCCCCCCCCCAGCCATAAAAAACCCGGGGACGCTGCTGGGTTGTCGCTTCGCTCCCTCGTCAGAGATGATGATCAAAATGACGAATCATCCCCCCCCCCCCTCCCCCAATGGCGAGAAGAAATCGACGCCATTGGTACAATTACCACAGTCCAGATGAGCGCAGCTATAAACACATGTGCCATTCAAAAATAAAATGGATGCAATACCAAACAGCATCGTTTCATAAACCATAATCAATGCATTCAGCATGTGCTGCTTCACAACAATGTACAGGCACGCACAATGGGCCGTATGCATAAAAACAAGCAATTGCTTATAAGTAATTGCTTTAAGGCACAAGCAAGAACTTTCAAGCAAAAGATCAAGTTCAAGCAATTGCTTGAATTCATAATGCACAAGCTTTTGCTTGTGCTGAAAACCTTTTGCTTGCACTCCCTAAGCCAATTGCTTACGTGTTGGACAAAGGATCGTTACGGTTGTGCGAACATCGCACTGCAGGACAACAACGCTTCGTGCCCGACCTGGCAGCAGTATTTTCGCTTACGCAAATAGGTGGAAACAGAACAGAGCATTAGGGGGTTTCTGTGCAGATCGATGGACGAAAATTGCCGTAAAAAAAGTCCAAAACTAACAGAAATTTGATTAATATGAAATCACAAACATCACAACCTCTGGAATAAGGAGCTCGTAATCATCCCTTAAACGGTATGAAAATTTGATCCTTAAACGCGGATGCCCTGAGTAAGCAAGAGCTCAAGCTGGTCTGGATGTGCTTGAAAAAACGCAAGCAATTGCTTATCCAAGACAAGTAAAAAGGTTCGTGTTATGCATACGGTTTCAAGAAATTGCTTGTTTGGTAAGGCAATTGCTTACAAAGCAGTAAGCAATGCTTGTGCTTATAAGCAAAAGCTTTTTGCTTGCAAGCAATTGCTTGTTTTCATGCATACAAAATTCAAGCAAAAGGCTAGCACCAAGCAATTGCTTGTTTTTATGCATACGGCCCAATGTCTTTGACTTTTGAATTGGGCCATTTTGTCTTTATCTGTGTTCATTCAGCCATACATTGATGAATATCTCTGATTTTTCACACACAAATGTACATAACAAATGTACCATATTGTGGTAAGATGACATCGTCTCTACATTTTAAGAGTTATGAAATTATGAGCAGTTCTTTAGGGGTAGTTATTTTTGTATATTGTTTACAATTGTGTGAATGTAGTGTTACCACCTTCAATCAGATTGGCTCATTTTAAATAATTTTTCTTTTAGGCAAGTTTGAATTTTAAAAAAATTAAAAAATGCAAAACAAATACATGATATATTTTCAATAGTTTACTTCCTTTTGTTTGTTTTTGTTTTTTTTGTTTTTTTTGGGGGGGGGGGGGTAAATGCGCTACATTTAGTATAGACTGACAAACAACCTCTTCAAAGTACACTTTAACATCAAACTCTTACACATTTATTATTGTACATGTATTGTGTGCACACGTGCTATAATTCTGTTTAGATCACATTCACCAACGTCTTTTGTTTTGTTTTTCCAATCCACCATTGTGTCAACTCTACGTCCTTTCAACACCTTATAATCGCTCACACAAAGCGAAAGGCCGCCGAAGGCTATGGGCCGCTAAAAGGGCCATAATTAACAACACAAAAAACACAGAAATAAAGACAACTTCAGAAATAAAGACAAAAACCACAGAAATAAAGACAACTTCAGAAATAAAGAAAACTTCAGAAATAAAGACAACCACAGATATAAAGACAACTTCAGAAATATAGACAACCACAGAAATAAAAACTGCTTCAGAACAAAAGACAACTTCAGAAATAAAGACAGCTTCAGAAATAAAGACAACTTCAGAAATAAAGACAACTTCAGAAATAAAGACAACCATAGAAATAAAGACAACTTCAGAATTATAGACAACCACAGAAATAAAGACAACTTCAGAATTATAGACAACCACAGAAATAAAGACAACTTCAGAATTATAGACAACCACAGAAATAAAGACAAACTGACAATAGGAGAACAAGAGAGGGTGTCCTAACGCAAATTAACCGAGAGGGGTATATAAACATAAGTGCTCCAAAATAATGAGGGGGAGGCCGTCGGGAAT